>JASDQU010257782.1:3317-15891 GCA_032191745.1 Picea mariana | reverse complement strand
GTTTCAATAAATACATACACATATACATGATTTTTCTTAAGGAAAGACATGTACATTTCACGGAGTGTGAAAATTTGAGGTCATACAACAAACCAAGAGTTGCTAGGGTTTGCAGGTGTTGTCTATAGTTTTCTGTATTTCTTAATGGACCATTTTCCTAGTAAGGGATCCCTTGTAGGCTTTGAAGTTATTTGAATGATGAGCTTAGTTGATGGGAATAATATATTTGTGTATTGTGTTTGATATTTTGGTTTCCAATATTGCTTCCACTAGTTATTTATTTGAGTTGATTGTTGTAGCAAGCGCATTCTATTTTGTGAGCTACTAATTTGATTTACAACAAGGAAATCACTAGATAAAAAGATACCTAGATTTAAAAGTAGGAATTTCAACATGGTATCTGAGCTCTTACTTTGATAGGAAGCCATATATCAGATCCATAATAATTGAAAGAATATCTATCAGATCTACAAGGAGATCTCAACAAATCGATAACCAATAGTAAAAACTAAAGGGTTGGATTTTAGGGAAATAGTCATATTGAAGCAAAATTAGGGGTTGCAGTTGTACGGAGATATACATGGGTTGTAGATGGAACATGCACATACACACATGAGTTTTAGTAGTGACAGGAATGTACAATATCGTACAGGTTAGTACAAGGGAAATTTTAGCAGTAGGTTATTTATAGGGAAGATTATCAGGTCTAAGGGATGGAAAAAACAAGTATGAGAGTTGAAGACAGATTGGATGGAGCATCCAAATTCCTATATTGGAAAGAAAGAGTTACTTTGGCTTTGAAGGAATATGACCTTTGGGAGATAGTGGACAAAGTAATTGTTCCACTAACAGATTTGCAAGCTTTGGCAACTCATGAGAAGGAGACTAAAGTTGAGCGGGTAATATTGGATTCAATGAAGGATCATTTAATTCCTCACTTATCCATGAAGAATATGACTAAAGATATATTTGATTCCCTAGTAGGATTATTCCATAGCACTAACATGAATATGAAGATGGTATTAGGAGATAAACTCATACCTGATAATGTTACCAACTACTTCATAAGGATCACTCAGGTATGTGATCAAATTACAAATATAAGGGAGAAATAGGATAATGTAGAGCTCATTAATGTGGCATTGAATGGTTTTCCAAAGTATTGGGAACCATTTGTCAAGGAAGTATTCACTCAAGGGAAAATCCTAGATTGGTAGAGATTTGGGATGATTGCATATGGGAAGAGACTTGAGAGGAGTCTAAAGGAAACAAGCAGGGGAGTAGTGATGATAACTTGGCCCTTGTCAGTAAGACAAGGAATGGAAAAGGAAAGGTTTCCAATAAGAAGGGTAACAATGATGGAGGAACATCAGAGACAGGGAAGAAGAAGGACTTGAGTAAAATCAAGTGCCCCGCATCTCATAAGAATAGACATGATGCATCTTAGTGTCCAGAGAAGAATAATGGAAGAGGAAAGACACATATAGCAACATCAATAAAGACACAACTAGATGAGTTTGTAGTGAAGTTTGAGAATGATTTTTCACTAGTTTCTTACCTTTCTACCAGCACAACTACCAGGAGCGTGTGGTACTTGACAATGGTGCATCTCATCATATGAAAAAAGAACATGAGTTGTTCAACATTATGATGGATAAGGAATCAGGGGTTCATGTGAAGCTTGGTGACGATGCCAAATATGTAGTGAAGGGAGAGGGAACAATCCTGTTCCAGCTTGATTCATGAGGTTTGTTTGATGCCTAGTATGTTCTTTATTTACCAGGAATGAAGAAGAAATTGATCTCAATCTTAACTATGGAGGATAGGGGTTTTTATATTAATTTTTAGAGAGGGAAAGTACTCATTCATCCAAAGAAAGCTATTCTGGACACAATAATGTCCATTGGGGTTAGATAGGGCATGTTATCACCATAACAAATTTTCAAATGGCATCCAAGTGTCATAATTTTAGTGAAAGCTATGTTGCTAAGGAGATATGATAATTTAGAGGACCAGGTTGTATCTGGAAATGTATGGAAAAATGTGGTGAAAGTGTGAAGAGTAAGACTCGGAAAACCGTCGATCTTGAAAGCGACCTGGATCAACGTCTAAGGCACATATCGATGATTGGAGTAGTGTTAATATTAATGAATCAAGGGTGGATCGAGGAAAATCGTCATGGTTTAAATCGTGGACGCGTGGCACCCTCAGAGGAACATTGAGGAAAAAAGAAGTATGACTAAAACCACTTTCTCCAACCCTCGATGCTAAATCTGCTAGGCGAATGTGGACTGTAGATCTTAAAGCGGCCTGGATCAATGGTTGAAACTCATATCGACGATTGGAGTAGCGCAAATATTGGTGAATCGAGGGAAGGCCAGTGAAAACCGTCATGGTTTAAATCAGGGACACGTAGCACCCTTAGAGGCACATCGAGGTGAAAAGTGGTTCGCCTAAAACTGTTTTCTCCAACCCCCGATGTAAATAGATACATATAAAAGGGGGACCCCCCGACATTATTTTATGACAACTTGAAACATTCAAATGCTCGGAAATTTGGTGCAAAACATCCATTTGAACCTCAAGCTCAGGAACTAAAGCAGGTTCATGCTTCTTTCACTGCTCAACAGGTATTTTCACCATGGCCACTAATCCTGTTGTCTTATCCGTAAATGAGCAAGACATCTCCTCCGGAGAAGAAGCCCTAATTGATAGAGATTTCGATATTTTCGACACAGAGATAACAATATCGATCGTTTCTGTGTCCAAATCAAATTTATTAGACAAAGATAGAATGTGCATACCTTTCCTCGAAGTGGCTCAAGCCTCCATCACCCATTACATCGTAGAAATAGTTTTCCCTTTCCCTAAATTCGTAAGCTGGTGTGTATAATGGTATTCTCAGGAAAAAAGAGTCATTTTGAATAAATTAAGGTATGAGGTTTTATGTGAAATGGAAAATCAATCACTTTGGCACACCCTCAGTATACTAGATTCGTCCTCCACGGTGTCATATCCCTTCGAGGAACAAAATATGATCACAATTTATAGAGAATGCCCACTAGAAGTAAACACCCGATTTCTACAAACCATCGTCAAGCCTGAACACCATTCATAGAGTCTGTCATTACCTACCAGCGTAAGTGTCATGGTCATCGAAGTCTAGCGGGCTTGTTCTCTATTGAGTCAAATTTTGGGGTTAGAAAATGACAAATTTGTGGTAGAAGTTATGTTAGGTTTTCTGATGACTTTCTTTATGTCAAAGTCTGGTCAGTCAGTCAATGTCAATTTTGACAAATTTATTTTCGACAATATGCATCAGCAACTGATGAACTTCAATTCACTGAGGCATTTTAGATACTACACGCACTTGTTGAGAATGTTCCTGGAATCTAACATAACCAAATTTCCTGAGACTTTATTTATTTCAACCAAGTGTAAAAGAATCACCATGCTTATTTTCGTCAATAAGATTATGTCCAGGGTGTACAGTCTTATTTTCGGTTCGGACTTACCAAGGGTCCTGGAAGAAATGAAAAGCAGTTTGCAACCAAATCCAGAGAGAATAATAGGAGACTGGATGTTGTTCATACAATCCACTATGATTTGGGTATATGGATTTTAAGAAGGACCTTACCTTTTACCAATTTTTTTGACTCCCAGAGTTTTTTCTTTGGAGTTCAAAAGACAGAGGATCATCTTGAAAAATGAGCATTTTTTGAAAGCACACAAGGCTTCTAATCTAAAATTTCCTTTCATAGTAGGTCCCTTTCTGGTGAAGAACAATTCATGTTTGCCTCAGATTCAATCCAAACTCAGTGAATTTGGGTTCACATAGTTGCAAGGAAGAAAATATGACCCGCACTTGATCATATCAAAGAGGATATTTGCAAGTAGAAAAGGTCCCTATGAACACGAGCATGTCGAAGGATTTGATAAGTTGGCCAATCTAGAAACTTGTGTAGATATGGAGGTCACTATGAAACATGATCAAACAAAACAAACAGAACCATCTTCTCAGCAGATCCCAACACATAAACTTTCTCCTAGTTTGATTGTCAAAGCTCCTAAAATGAGCGTCTACAATAAAAGGAATAATTCAGAGGCCCTGGGCGCCGACAACAAGCAAGATATTCTCAAGAAAATGAAAATCAAACCATCCTCTCATATAGTCCATCTGGAAGAAGAAGAGACCAAAGAGAAAACATGGATGGAAATGGTGGAAGGAGTAACCAAGAACGAAGAAGCAAGTACGGGAAATAGGCCACCAACTGAAAGCAACACAAAGGTTTTTAGCAGCAGGAAACACATATTCAGCCAGGCACCTGGGGAAGTTTATCAGTCCAAGGAAGATTTAATGAACCAGTATGCTGTGAAGGGAATTATGGCCAATAGTGAAATAAGAGAACTTTTTCCTGAAGTAGAGAAGACTTCCTAGTTTAAAGCTTCCTTACTCTCAGTCAGAGATGTGGAAAAGAAAAAATTTAACATAGTAGTGGCTGATGATGATAAGGTATCTGAGATCAAAATGCACTATGAAAATACTGGTGCCCCTGACAAAGTGAAGTTCCACATAAATGTCAACAATATTCTATATTCTGATTATCTGAGTTTAGGTCTGAGGGTTGCAAGATTGACAACACATGCAATCAAACTAGATGGACAATTGAAACAAGAAAAGGCATCTATCAAATCCTGGATGACATAGGTCAAAAGGATAGAGTCCGAAGGCCCTCAAGGGGTGAAAGCTTCTTTGGATGAAAATGATAAGATGATCCAAATCTTAAAGAAAAGGCTGAAGATGTCACCTATCAACCATCCAAAAACATCATAATTGATTGCTTTGGAGCAGGAAAAAGAAACATATAGACATGAGGCACTCAATTATGAAGCTAAAGTGCTGCAATTGGAAAAAGAAAAAGAGAATTGGTCACAATCACAGGCAACGACATCAGATATGGTTGTCATTGTACCTACTAATACAAAGGCTGGAGCTAGCACTAAAGGGTTGGTCCAAGATATGTCCCAGATAAGCATGAAAAAAAGTGAGATCAAAGGTCTCAACGAGGTTATAGAAAAGTTGAAACAAGAGATGAAAGTGAAAGATGAGAATATGGCTCAACTTCACAGAGATAATCAAGATCTACAAGAGAGAGTGAGCAAGATGAAAACCAGGTTAGAGGGAAAAACATTGCTGCAAGGAGCCAAACATGTCATATGGGATGTTATTGTTGCAGAAGCTGCTAAATTCAGGGTTTATCTAAATTTTATAAATGAAAAAGACAGTGTGCCTGCTACAGCTCAGAGCATGTGTGTTGTTGTTAATGAAGTGTTAGCTAAGAATCCCTTAGAATGGGCCCAAAATGCTATTGACTTGCTATATTATGTGCCAACTGTCAATATTCAAACTATCGGGGTAAAATACAGGACTGTCTTGATCATTTCAGCTAGGAAAATCATCACCAAACATAACTTGCTCAGATCGGTCCAAAACAAAGCTATGCAAATGGAGCACAACATACATGAATTTAAAGATGCATTTGAACAATTGTTTATCAAAGGCCTCTCGTCGTTTTGGAATCACATAGGTTCATTATACAATCAAGAAGATTGCAATGCTCTCCTCATGTAATGCAAAATGGACCTTTCTAAATTTTAAGCTATAGAAGAAAGTCTGAAAGGCCCAAGTCTGGTAGAATATTTGGCTACAGATTTCAAAATATTGAATAAGTTCAAAATAGTGAAAGTTGGCATGCCGACTATGTCCTATGCCACGTGCATTGACTTGGAGATTTTGATTAAAGAGATGATGGATTGTTGAATCCCCTCTGATTCACAATGGAAGGAAATCGTGCGGCTGGGTAAGAGAAAGTGCAATATCGCTGGAGCTAGTCAGTGATCCCAAAGTGTCATCAAATTTGCAGATCTGATAGAAGACCAGAGTGAGACAGATGGCGGGAAAGGAACCGAACAGTTAGAGAAATCGCCCATAATTTTGAAACGTTTTTTTCAATTATTGTAAATCATTTTGTATATCGAAACTGTCAGTTGAAACTATTTTGGAAGCTGAAACGCTTCAAATTTCAGTTATTTTGATCAAATTGTATAAGTACTGGGTTATTTGAATGAATTAATGTTGGCAGAAGTGCAAGATCACCTTTTGGTTGTATCAGACTCTATTTTGTAAATTTTCTGAATCTAAATTGAATATAAATGCAGAGGATTTTGAAGTCTCTATGAAAATATTCTAAAGGGTGGTGATATGAGCTTTGTTTCCTTTCATCGTATGTATTTCATGTGACCTGTTACTTCATTTACATTTTCTTCTATTTAAATTGGAGAGTTAAAGGCCCAGAATTCATCTTGTGATGCTCTTGGATTAAAAAATTTAAACTGTGTGATTGTCTTCTTTACTTATTCTGAATTCATTTTAGTAATGCTTTGATGCAGTTATTTGTTTTCTTTATCTTCCTACACTCTATTTATATTTAATAATAACTTAGATTAATCACCTCATTTAACCTTTATCCTTTGGATATTTCTATCAGTCAATGCATTGTTTTCATTCAATTTTAGAATTTCGACTCCATATCCCTGAGTGTTCCTCCCCTTCCTTGCCAACAACTTTATTAAAAAACCCTAAAACAAACCAAATCTAGCCACCAATCTCCAAAGAAATATCAAATGACACGAGAGAGCCCTCTTTGATTTGAGTAGGCTAGTGCCTTAGCTCTAAAGCTAGTTGAAATAGTTACCTCTGTCTCTTTTCTATCAGTCGGACAAAATTTACAGAGTGCTAACATTCTGGCGTCGTTGTCAGGGACAAAATTGAAAACATCTTCCCTGGGAAAACGACTTAAAGCTTTAGTGTGATTCCCGAGGGTGATAGTGGATCAAATAATTATTGGATGAGATTATTTTTACCCTGGTGACTCTGTTATTTAGTGACCATTTGCACCACACCTTGTGAGATAGAAATCTTGCCTCCTAAGAAATTTCACACCAGGAGAAATCTAGACCCAGAAGTTTCAATCCTCGTGTCTGACCCTGAGAAGCTTGTACATAGAAGAAAAGAAAGCTCTGTGACCCCAGTGTTGTGTTCATACCAATATCTGTCCTTTCCTAGAGATGGAGTGACTAACATCGAATACCTTGAGTTTGATGTGAAATTTGAGCAATCCTTATTCAGAACTAAGTCTGAATCTTGTCTAAGCGAGACTATATTTGACGAAAATAGATTCCAAGATCTGGTTTTAGTCGCATCTGTCAAGCCTGTAGTGACCCCCGCTCAGAACCAATGTCCACTCCGACCCATCACAGCAGCTATGGAAGCCAAATTTTCTCCCCTCATTTTACCCGCTCAACTACATGATCCTCAACTACATGATCTGCCTCAAGATTATAATCTGAGGATTAAACTATATGATGTCGAAGGTAACATATCATCCCAAAAACATCTAGACTGGTTTAATGATTTCATAGACTTGGAAGAAGTGGACTATGAATATGTGAAGATGAGGTTGTTTACACAAATCCTTGCAGGAGATGTGAGGAAGTGGTTCAGAGCCCTTCCAACAGGAAATATCATAGATTTCAAAGCCTTTGAGACAAACTTCCTTTCAAAATGGGGGGATAAGAAAAATCCCCTTCAGTTGTTGACCCAGTATAACAATATGAAGAGATCACCTAACGAGCCGATACATGATTTTTTGTCTAGATTCATGAAGGTGTATAATGCTATTCCTGATGAAGTAAAACCCCCTCCCAAGGCTTCTCAACTCAAGTATGTTGATTCTTTTGAAAGTGACTTTGCTTTATTATTAAGAGAATGAAGATCTACCACATTGGATGATATGATGACTGATGCTATAGAGGTAGAGGTGAACCTAATGGCTTTAGGGAAGATGAAAATTAATGTTGGCTGAGACACAAACAGAGCTCAAGAAAAAACACATCCTTCAACATCTCAAACATCATAGGAAAGATTTGAAGCAATGATGAGGAACATGGAGCAGATGATGGAAAGGATGGCTCTAGGAAATGGGCCTAACCCTAGAGAACAGGCTGATGGTCCACCCAGAAATCCAAGGAGACAATATATTCCACAGATTAGGAAAATAAATCAGGGAAATCATGCCAATCAAGTAGATCCAACAAATCTGGGAAAACAGGAAAATAAGGGAAACCAGGCAAATAAGGGAAACCAAGAAAATCAGGGAAACCAAGGAAATCAAGGGGAACAACAAATCAGGTCTCCCTTCCAAAATAATTATGTAAATGAGGTTTATGATAGATATTTCGAAGATAACATGAACTGTTGTGATGATATAGAGACAGAGATATTTTTGACCAAAGAAGAACATGACCAATTCATGGACACAAGTGATATCTTTCTACAAGATGAAGAGGAAAGGGTATTAGTGGAAAATGAAGACTATGAGACTGGATTACAAAACACCATCATGCAATTCCAAAGGAAATATAACCTCCAAAATCAAAAGATACCCCCAAACCCTCCAAAGGGGAATCCCTCCAAAGAATCTCAGAGAAACATGCCTTCTTCTAGTCAGACCAAAAAATATTTTGTTGTAAAAGATTCAGCCACAAAGGAATCCATTGTGAAAAATTTTGTTGCAAAGGATACTATGGAAAAGGGGAAGCAAAAGGAAGAACCCCAGAAGAGATTATTGACTAGGAAAGAGGTGGTCATCAAAGAGGTAGAAAAAAATCCATCCTCTGTTGATTTCGAAAGTGAAATGGCTAAGATAAAAATTTCGGTACCATTTAATGAATTGATTAAGAATAATGAGTACAAAAATTAGATCATCAACATGCTTAAGATGGGGAAAACCTCTGACACCCTGAACATACAAGATGATCACCCATCCATCTTATTCGGGCCAAGAGTAGAAGAAATCAGTGAGAATGAAGAAGTTCCTCCTTTTTAGGTTAGTTTGAAGATTCATGACATGAATCTACACAATGCTATGCTAGATTCGGGAGCGTCTCACAACCTAATGCCCAAAGTGGTCATGGACCAATTGGGCCTTGATGTCACAAGACCTTATAAAGATATGTTCTCCTTTGATTCACGAAAAGTGAAATGCCTTGGCATGATCAAAGACCCGGTGGTGTCTTTGGCGCAAATCCCAACAAAGAATATGATTATGGATGTAGTAGTCACTGATATCCCCCCAAAGTTCGACATGCTGTTGTCCAGATCATGGGCTGCAAAATTGAAAGGAACTCTCTAGATAGATATGTCTTATGCTACTATTCATGTCTTTGGTCAAGACAGAAGACTATATAGGGAGGTTTTGCTTAAATATATGGTCAGCAATAAATCACATTCTAGCAATCATCCTATCTATTTGGTGGAGACTGAATTAGGATCTTCCATCTTCTTCAATGACCTGTGCTCCGAAGAAGAAGAAACAAAAGTCGTTTTCGTTGACAAAGATGAGCTTAAGGGGCAAATGAAGGAACTTTCATAGCAACAAGATGATGCAGGGGACTAGTCATGGAAGATGAATTTTGATGGAGCTTCATGTAGAGAAGGAGCTGGAGATGGCGTATGGATCAACCACCCCAAAGGAGATGCAAAATTGTGTTCCTACAAACCTTTTTTTGAATGCACTAATAACATGGCCAAATATGAAGTGTTGATATTGGGATTGAAATTTTTAGAAGAGCTAGGAACCAAAAGAATTGTTTTACATGGATATTTGGAGCTAATTATAAATCAAATCAAAGGCATCTACCAAGCAAAACAACCTAGATCGAGGGATTATAGGAATCTGGTACTAGAACTCCTTGAGAAAATTGAAGAATGCAATCTCTCGGCAATTCCAAGAGAGCAAAATCAGATTGTTGATGATCTAGTCACTTCAGCAATAATTTTTAGAGTCCCAATTTTCCCTGATAAAAGATACAAGGTGGAGGTTAAGTACAAGCCAACAATATCGGACAATATGAAGCACTGAAAAGTCTTCGAAAATGACAAGCGGATAGAAAGCTTCCTCAAAATGGAGAACGAGTTTGAGAATTTGAACATTGATGATGAATATTGTGATGATGAGGTGGATGCATCCGCTTTCACAAAAGAAGGATATTTTGAAAATCAGATTGTTGGTCGAGATATCGTTCAGCTAAAGAGTAATATCATCCCCAAGGGCCTGGTACCATTAGAGAAACTTTTTGATAACAATGACGTAGCCAGAAGTTTGAAGATCACAATAAATGAAGGGGACATGGAAGATTGCAATATTGGGACTCCAGAAGATCCAAAGATAGTGAAGTTGTCCAGGAAGATCAACCCTGAAGTCAAAGAGAGGTATGTCAAATTAATGAAAGAATTCTCTGACATTTTTTCTTGGAGCTATGATGATCTAATAGTCTATGATAGCAACATAATCCAACATGTTATCCCAATTAAATAAGATCACAAACCGTTCAAACAAAAAATAAGAAGAATAAACCCTCTATTGTTATCATTGATAGAAAAGGAAGTAAAGAAGTTGTTTGAAGAAAAAATCATACTGTTCATGAGGTTTTCCAAATGGGTGGCAAATATGGTACTAGTCTGGAAAAAGAGTGGAGAAATTAGGCTGTGTGTAGACTTCAGGAATCTAAATAAGGTGTCTCTAAAGGAAAACTATCCATTGCCTAAAATGGATTACATTATACAGAAGGTAGCGGGCTCTCAAAGGATGTCAATGCTATATGGTTTTTTTGGATATAATCAGATTATGGTGCACCCTAATGACCAGGAAAAGACTGCATTCACGACACCATGGGGAACATTTATGTATGAAAAAATTCTTTTTGGGATTATGAATGCAGGGGCAACATTTCAAAGAGCTATGGATATAGCTTTTTCTGACGAAAAATATAAATTCATTGTTATCTATCTTGAAGACATTACCATGTATTCTGCCTCAAAAGAAGAACACCTCAAGCATCTCATAAGGGCATTTGAAAAATGCAGGAAATTTGGCATATCACTAAACCCAAAAAAGTCAAATTTTTCAATGCAAGAGGGAAAGCTCTTAGGACACATCATTTCGAAGGAAGGCATAAAGGTGGACCCCAATAGAGTTGAAGGGATATTGAAAATTTGCATACCTAGAAGCAAAAATGAGCTACAATCTTTCCTGGGGAAAGTAAACTTTCTGAGAAGGTTTATCCCAAATTTAGCTGAAATCATAAAACACATCATCAACATGCTAAAAAAGGGAAATGAAATAAAATGGATTCCTGAAGCGAGAAAGTCCTTTGAAGACATCAAGGTGGAATTGACAAAGGCTCTTGTATTGGCTAGTCCAAATTTTGATAAAGATTTCATATTGTTCTCATTCGCCTCAAAGAACACAATTGCAGGTGTATTACTCCATAAAGATGACCAAAATTTCGAGAAGCCCATAGCATACTACAGTAAAACATTGAGATATGCTATTTTAAAATATGATATCATGGAGAAGCAAGCGTATTCTTTGATCAAGGCATTGAAAGAATTCGTGGTTTACATCCTACATTCACATACCACAACTTATGTTCCCAACAACTCAGTAAAGGACATCTTGACACAACTCGATCCTGAAGGGAAGACGGGAAAATGGATTGTGGTTCTGTTAGAATACAATCCTGAAATCAAGCCCACGAAGTTGATCAAAGGACAGGGACTTGCTAGACTGATGGCACAAACAAACTGCGAACTCTTGGGAATAAATTTCACTACAGATCTGTCAGAACATGCAACAGAGGAAGAGAGGGTGACTCCACAAATATCTCAGAAGTTTCTTGACTCTTCTTGGTATGTAGATATCATTTTTGTGTTGAAAAAATTGTAGGCTCCTCCTGAGTATAGTAAAACAAAGGATAGATTTTTTAAACTGAAGGCATCACAATTTTGTATAGTAAACGAATTGTTATACTGGAAAGATCCAGGGGGAATTTTATTGAGTTGTTTGATAGAAGATGAAGCAGAGAAAACCATCAAAGAGTTCCACAAAGGTGACTGCGGAGGTCATCATTATTAGAAGACGACTGTGCACAAAATTTTGATAGTTGGTTTTTATTGGCATACCTTTTTCCCTGATGTTTATACAAAAGTTTCAAAGTGCCATGAATTTCAAATATTTGATGGGAAAGGAAAATTGCAATCTCTGTTGTTAAAGCCCATTTCAGTAGAAGCCCCTTTCAAACAATGGGGCCTGGATTTTATAGGGGAGACACATTCACAGTCCTCAGCTCAACAAAAACGGATCCTGGCTACATCAGATTATTTTACTAAGTGGATCGAAGTTATTCCCGCCAGACAGGCTACATATGATGTTATCATTCGATTCCTAGAAGACAATATCTTGTCCAGATTTGGATGCCCGATCAAGATTATAATGGACAATGCAATGACCTTCAAGTCTAAAAAATTGGAAAAATTTTGTAGCGATTACAACATTACCCTTGGTAATTATACATCATATTATCCTCAAGGGAACGGGTTGGATGAGTCTTCGTCTAAAATCTTGGTCAGATTCATCAAAAAATGTTAAGCCCTAATATTGGCTCATTACCA
>JASDQU010257781.1:2799-15827 GCA_032191745.1 Picea mariana | reverse complement strand
TTGCAAGAACATACTAAACAATATTTTTTTGAAAAATCTTCTTACTAAGACGTATAATTGGTAAATTTTGAAGGTTTGAAGGTTGCTATTACTACCCACAATACAACTTACAGGAGTCATAGAAGTAGGACCCTAACGACTCACAAAATAGATAACAACACTTTGACTCACTATTTATCTCATCGATTCACTTAATCACATATTCATTCATTAGCTACTTAACCTCAAATGAGTGTCAATGTATTTACATATTTATAGTTTGGCAATTGATTAATGCCAACAAATCTTTCACGTACTTTCCACAAAATCTAATAGATGCTTGACGAACCAATGATCAATGTTGACTAGTACATTGATTAATTTGACCGAGTCAATCTTTGCTTAACAATAATATCTACATCATCGATCCACACCGTATCAGAATCTATACCATGTCACTTATATCACTCCAAGTCAGTTCTTGTGCTAAAATACATCCATGTTAGCTTGTGAATGCACTTAAATGATTTTAGTTGGGGATAATGATGTTGTGCATGCTAATGATGCACCTATGTTATTCAATTTGCACTTTTGAAAATTACAATATACATTGTTGTACAAATTTCCATTACAATTTCCTATTATGATATCCCATACACCTCACACAAGTTGAGTTTTCTTTTTTCATAATCGACTCTAGAGAAAGAATCTCTGAGAATTTCGATGTCTTGGCACCAAAGTAATTAGGTTGTGTGTTTTCACATTCTAGACTATGTGACACCATCACTATTTTGTGTTCCTTGAAGTAGGGTTACTCCTTAGAGAATGAACTTTAGCCTTTACTTACATTCCTTGTGTCATAATATGTGTCTTCTTACATGGGTGTTCAAGTAAGATTCCTATAAATAAAAGGTGTTATAATATGTTTCATATTTCATTGGTGTTCAAGTGAGATTCCTATAAATAAAAGGTTCAAAATTTTTGTCCAAGGTAACTTAGAGAAAAAAATATACAAAATTGTTATGTTTAAAGTTGAAATAAGCAAAGAAAATGCATTGTATAGGTCTTTTCTTGAAAGATGGTTAAGAATGTTTTTAGCATAGACATGATGACAATGAGTCTTGTATGAAGAGAAGTCCATATATTTAATGATTCTCACAGTAACCGACTTTAACATATCTACAACCTTAACAATTTCCCTTGTTTGATGCCTTATTTTTAACTACTCTTCCATATCACATGCACAAAAAAAGAGCCTTTACACCCACATTATGCTTATGAGGAAATCCATACTTCTTCATTTGCAATGACATTGCATCCATGCTAGTCTTTTTTATAGATTTTATGGTGGATTTTCATGTCTTTGGAGTGACTTTCTTTACATCTTAGTGATATTACATCACTACATCCCATTTATAAGAAACAATGGAATATGTGCTTATACATAAGTATTTTTGTTGAATGAATGCTACATATGAAACACCTTCAAACTTGACCAACAACTTAATTTCCAAGGCTTTATACTCATTTGAATCTAACCTTACATCATCATAGAAACACCTCATCTCACTAGAATATGACCCAATGAATACAATGGTAGCAACCTTTGACAAAATATGTAAAACTACTACTACTCTCTAATGCAAACGAATGTGTTGCTTTATCATTAAGTAACATAAAAAAATGAAAAAAACTAAAAACATAAAAAACACTCTCCTTGAAAGGCCATGAAACAAGTGACTCAAAAAAAAGAAGGTAATGGGTAGTTATCTTAAATTGGCAAAGCAAGACAAACAATCAGTGCACTCACTTAAACATAAATACTTTACAAAATTAGGTATTTGATTAAAATTCCTAATTTGATATTTTAGTATTTGATTAAAATTCCATATCGAGGTATATAAATTTGTCTTTTCATTTCATGTAGATTTTATTTATGTTTGCATTTATTATTAGTCCTTGCCGAAGGTGTAGAGGGACTATAGCGATCGATAATTTGTTGACTTCATATTAATATGTCCTTTGACTATAAATTTTCGCATCATCTGTATTATTCAAACTATAGAAGTAAAAACATTATTTTCTATATAATAAAAAAACCTTATATGTCATCGTCTCATTGGAGAATATATTGGAGGTCTTATTGCCAGCTTTGTTGTTCCCAATGTTGTAAATGTTTAGATATCCAAAGTTTTGAGCTTAGACTCTCTTTTTAAATTTTTATTACATTTTTACTGAAATGTTTACATACCGAAAGTTCTAAGCATCGACGTTGTTTTTTAATGTTTTTATTATTATTTCTATTTGTATTGAAATGTTTACATACCGAAGGTTTAGAGCATTGACACTTTTTTTGAGGTGCTTGAATAGGCCTGAAAGCTTAAATGTTTACATAGCGCGAGGTCCTTAAACAAGCCTGAAAACTTAAATGTTTGCATACCATGAGGCCCCTAAACAGCCTGATAGCCTTAAATGTTTACTTAAATAGGCTTCTCAGAGTACATTTTTCCTCGAATTTTTCCATACAATGTTGCAGTGAATTTGGACAATATTGTTGTCCACCGCCAGTTGCATAGCCATTGTATGTTTCATACTTATTATATGCTTGGAATGCAATTTGGTCATCGTTGAAGATACATACATTGTTTACTGGTTCGGTGGGTGCTTCTTGTTCGTTGGTTCATCGGTTGTTGCTTGTTGTTGTTTGGTTCAACTTTGCAAGGTTGAGGACCTGCACCTACGGTTGGACATGTTGGTGCTTGTTGCTTGCTTTTGTTTATTTCAACTTTACAAGGTTTGGGTCTTGCATGCGCAGTTGGAGCTATTTTTTTTTACTTTGCGGGGTCCAGGTGTTGCATCCACAGTTCAACCTGCGCTTCTGTCGTTCATCGTTTCAGAGTAAGTTTCGATGCCATAATTTCATTTCTATTCGTTCTTTGTTGTTCACTGTTTGCAGTTTGCAAGTAAGAATGTTTTATTATTTCTACTAACATGCTCGTCATATGTTTTGGGTTCCTTTTGTGCTTCGGTTGCAATATAGTAATCAATGGAGATACATATGTTGTTTACTGGTTCAGTGGTTGTTGCTTATTCTCTGGTTCATTGGTTCGTCGGTTGTTGCTTGTTGTTGTTTGGTTCAAGTTTGCAAGTTTGAGGTCCTGGGGCTGCAGTTGGGTATGTTCGTGCTTCCTTGTTGGTTTGTTGCTTGTTGTTTTCTTTTGTTTGCTTCGACTTTGCAGGGTTGGGGTCCTGCGCCAACAATTGGCGTTGTTTTTTTTTGCACTTTGCAGTGTTCAGGTCCTGCACCTGCAGTTCTATCGTTTGTCGTGTCTGGCAAAGTCGAGATATAACGCATGTCCCGTGCCTGCCTATGCTGCTCTTAAATTTTGCTCCATTTTTTTTTCCTAGCTCTGGACCATACCTACATGCCTTTGAAAAATGTTCTTGTAGAAGAAAAGGATACTGAGATGGTGCTAGCAAGAGTGGTGTTCCGTGGATTGCAAATTGCAATATTCAGTTTCTATGTTGCTTGGCATGCAACATTGTTGTCATAATGAATATGTTCTCAAATGCATCACACCATTTATATTTGGACGAAACGTTTATCATTCTAGGATACTTCACTATTGACATGATACAAAATAGTGGCATAACAAATAATTGGACAACTACATGTGCAATTACAATGTCTGTTGTCTTTTTGTTAAGATAAAAGATGTGCAATTACAATGTCCGTTGTCTTTTTGTTAAGATAAAACATGTGCAAAACACACTTATTAACCATATATGGTGAAATGTGCCCATATCACAATACAACCTCTTTATCCTATACACAGACTGGTCTGACCACGATACAATTTGTCTTGTACTTGAAATATGAGATGTACATCAAAGATACTGCAAAATTATATCTCCATGTCTCAAAGCATACCTGGATACTTTGCTACACAAAACCAAAATCATTCAGCTATGGCCATGCAGTTTCTTAATATTTTCTGGCTTGTAATATATTTTGGGCGAGAAAAACTCTATATAATTACAACCATGGATGAAGAAAAGAAAAGGTTCATGTTTCTAACTATCTTTTATTCTATTCCTTTATTATCATTTACTGTATGTACATATTACTTGTTCTCTCTTGCATACCAGCTTCCATTCATGTTCATTGTATTTTGTGCGTTCCCACGTTGAAACAAATAGAATAGCTGGAGAAAACAAAGGAGTCTTTACCACAAGTATAGAAGAGGAGATACAAAGGTACATGCTTGTACTGTTATTTCATATTCCATTGTTTTGTATTTCATTTATTGTCTGTATATGTGTTCACCTAGATTATTGTATGTAGATATTGTGTATCTTCCTACATAATAACTTATCTTGATGTCCTTTGTATTTTATGTGCCACTACATTGAAATAAATCGAACTCTGTTTATTTTTTTACATGTCTTCCTGCATACCAACTTCCTTTATGTCCATTGTATTTTTTTGCATTGCTACATTTAAACAAACAGAATAGCTGGAGAAGACGATGGACTCTTTGCCGCAAATGTAGAATAGGAGATACAAAGGTGCATGCTTCTACTCTTATTTCATATTCCAGTGTTTAGTATTTCATTTATTGTCTATATATTTGTTCTACTGCTTTGCACCTAATTTATTGTATGTAGATATTGCATATCTTTCTACATGGTAACTTATCCTCATGTGAATTGTATTCTCTTTGCTGCTATATTGAAATAAATAGAACTGTATTTCTTTCTTTTACATGTCTTTCTGCATACTGACTTACCTTCATGTCCATTGTATGTTCGACGTTGCTACATTGAAAGAAACAAATTAGTTGGACATGAAGATGAATTCTTATATGCCACAACAGAGGGGGCTGAAGTACAATCTTCGAAAAGGTATACCAATTGTGCTAGTAAATCAAACACACAAAACATGTGGGTGCAGATAATATTGGACTAGAAAACGATGATTTGGCAACAATGGGCTTTTGTTGAGACTTCTCGCTTCCAAACATTACCCTCCCCATTTCTAATTTTCCCACTTTCTATTATCCCTTTTTTTTTTCCCACTTTCTATTATCCCTTTTTTTTCCCTCTTCTATACTTAATTGAATTCCCCTTCGTTTTTCTCGTATACTTTTGTTTTTTGGTTGCTTTGCTTAGTTTTCTTTCCAAAAATGTCTAGGTGTGTGGGTTGGAGGACTCACGGGTTCACATTTATACTCATGCTTCCATATCACGACTTTGACCGACGGTTTCCTCATTCCATGCTTAGCCACTTTTTTGATCGCGAGTTCCCGGGCTGGCGGGTTCAAGATTGCGCCTCTAGCTTCGGAGGTTCCGTGATATATAGATTGGCTGTCGTACCCCCCATCATGTCCTATTCCCTGTTACACATTTTTGCAGTCAAAAAATCCGACACATACCATTTGACCGTCGGGTCCTCATGTTTCCTGAGTATCCCTTGACACCTTATTTCGTATTCCATCTCCTTTGACTCTGTATGTGACATTCAAAACAATTATGGAAAATATACAATGCATATGCTTATTTAGTCCTTCTGATGTTCATATACACATGCTTGCATCAAAAAGCGTTGGACCAGTGACATGGCCATGAGCAGTCAATCATCATAAACATCAACAGACCAACAAGGCCAAAGGTAAAGATTCATACATTGTGTTCCTCATATGTTTACCAAACAAATATCCTCAACTATTTATTCATACATGCCATGATAAATATGTTGATGTCATCTGCAACACATACTTTGCAGTTCACAAGAAGTATCAACGAGCGCAAGTGAGACGCAAAACATAGCGCAAGTTCCGCAGACTAAGAGGTCTGGTTGCAAAACTCTGGCTCCATACTTCATCCAAGTTGTGTCTACTTGTAAATTTATGCCAGGAAAAAAGAAAACAAAAAAATAATGCATACTACCATTCACATTACTTTTCCTGTTAAAAAAATGTCATCAGGTCTAAACTTATAACACCCAAAATACTATCAATAAAGGGCTTGAACAACCGCCGAACTGGACAAGTGTTCATCGGGGACATAATGGTCGTCTATAGCACCTACTTGGACAAGGAAAACAAAACTAGATCCATGATGCGTGCTGACATGACAGTTAACGAAGCCCTGATGACAGACACACTGACTATTCCCACACAACTTGTCCAGAAACATGCAGAAAATATATTGTCAGGTAATGTGATATCCATTACAAATTTTAATATATTGCCCAAAATAGTATATGACCGTGGTGATTGTGGCTCCATACTTCATCCAAGTTGTGTCTACTTGTAAATTTATGCCAGGAAAAAAGAAAACAAAAAAATAATGCATACTACCATTCACATTACTTTTCCTGTTAAAAAAATGTCATCAGGTCTAAACTTATAACACCCAAAATACTATCAATAAAGGGCTTGAACAACCGCCGAACTGGACAAGTGTTCATCGGGGACATAATGGTCGTCTATAGCACCTACTTGGACAAGGAAAACAAAACTAGATCCATGATGCGTGCTGACATGACAGTTAACGAAGCCCTGATGACAGACACACTGACTATTCCCACACAACTTGTCCAGAAACATGCAGAAAATATATTGTCAGGTAATGTGATATCCATTACAAATTTTAATATATTGCCCAAAATAGTATATGACCGTGGTGATTGTGATCGGATTATGTCGCTCAACGAAACAAGTATTGTGGAAAAAATTCCCGCGATTTGTTCAGAATATCGTTTTGTCCCGGACGAAACAATCAACCAACTTGCACAAAGCAACGACACTTACCCAATCGGAACCATTGGTGCAATTGTCACACTCGCGAGAAAACTTGGCTCGCAACACATTCTCCATATAAAAGATGGAGGGTCAGACAATGACAAGGAAATGGTATTGTTCTACATATCCAGTTTTGTCCTTTACTTTGACATGTCCATGTATCTCGGTTATGTTACACAACTATTACACTATTCCATGTTGCAACTGCAATTGTTCGACACCTATTCAAATTTGTTTTCCTCAATGGAACAACAATTGCATAAAGGGCAATCTCCACTTATGCTCTTCAAAAATATAACAAAGAAAAAATATGTTAAAGAAATGATCTTTCGCATAGAGCAACATTTGTAACAGAATTGCAAACAGACATAGTACAAGATCTCAAGAAACTAACTAGCTCTACAACTGTTGTGCGTATACATCTACAATTTCATCCTCACTTTCTCATACAAATTGCCTTCACCAATTTTCTGCAGTTTTTCTTTTTTTGTTGTGCAGTTGTATATTATATTGGTCAATATATTAATTGTTATGCTCACGTGCCCAGGTTGAGGGTGTTTTGGTTGCAACGAATGTGTACTTGACCCCCTTCGAGCTTGTATGTGCCAAATGCAACTCTCCTGCTTCTACCTCTGCTTTCATAAATGACGATACAATTGATTGTCCGCAATGCAATAAAAAATGCCCTTACATATATAGACATTGCCTCAATGCTACCATCTGAACCGTGGGCAACACAATCGTACATTGTACAATTAGACAGCCTCTGTTACAAGATATGCTTCTTGGGTTAGCAGAATTTCCATATGAAGTATACCTACAGAAAAAGGCAAATACTGTCTACATGCTGCGCGACTTTTGGATACATAGCAAATTTACCTTAAATGAGGACAATGCAATACTGCATATCGATTGGAAAAAAAAATAATAAAAAAATAAAATATCATATCAAGCTTTGGCAGGAAACGAAAAAATCTCATGTGAGTCTGTAATTTTTCTTCAATACCCAAATGAATGTTCGTCGGACTCGAGTTCTTCGGAATTTACATCTATGGCTATAAAATTTTCTTTCCAGAGATTTTGTCTCTTTTTGTGCACTTGAAAAAACAAGGAGAATCTAACTACAAATCAAATCGATGTTGTTATTTTGATGTTTTTTTGCATCTCCCAGTAAGAATTTTGCATATTTGTTCGGGTGTCCAAAGGAAAAAAAAATGGTGGCTAGTTGTAGATTTGTTGGAGGAGTCTGCACCTTTTTGGGTGCCCAAATTGGAAAAATGTTTTCCAACTATATAGCCATGGCAGGATTTCTGCATTTTTTGGGTACCCAATAAAAAAAAAGATGATCTCCAACCATATATTTATGGTATGATATCTGCATTTTCTCGATGCCCTAATTGAAAAAAAAGGGCTCAACATGTATTGAAGCATGAGCTTGAGATCTTCAGAAATCCCTATAGAGATTGGGGAGTTCGAGCATTGGAATTCATACACACAAGTGCATTTATTGTTGATGTACAAGCGCATAAGATTGTTCAGTCTAGAAATGGGAAGCATGAGGACAAACCCCATACAAAGTATCCAACTGTGAATAACTCAGGCCCATCCTTTGAACCGTCGAAATGGCTTGCTCCTCTGGGCAGAACCATCAGGGATTTCCAATAATATTGGAAATTTGGCATTGTTAAAACTGGTAGTGATAGAACATGGCACTATCAGAAGCAAATGTCCATGGTGATCTTGCTTCATGGTAAAATAGTAATCGACAAGTTTCTTGTTCTCAATTTGGGGGTTTGGTTATAGCTGGGATACAATGGCGAAGCTCCGCTGGTTTTGTGTTGTCTTGTGTTTGGCAGACTTTTGTTCATATCTCATGGCCCCAATTATTTTCTCATGGGAACATATACCAGATGTAATAGAAAACCAACGTGACGTGTGTTTTTGTTTATATATCAAATTGTTTGATGCATAGGTTGATGTGTACTGCTCTATGGACCCTTCTGAGATCTCACTTGGTGCCTTCTGTGTCCATGCATTTCCGTGTGCCTCGACTTTGAATACATCTGGTGTTTACTTGGCTCTTGGTTGTATCCTTCGTTTTGGAAAATTAATGATACATTCAGGATCTTGGCGGCTTTTCTACGATCTTAAAGAATATACAGGACCTGCTTTGCTTTTTAATACAAGCTCTCTGACACAAATGTAGTATGTGGCTCGTTTTAGCACTTTTCCTTGATTGATGAACTTAGAAAAATTCATCTCCAGGAATATTTTGAAATAAAAGGATATATATTATGTGAAGTCCAATGGAACTATCATATCAATCATAGAAAATTTAAATTAAAATTCGTTTTAAAATTCAAATTCATCGTTGTTATACTTACGGTGAAGTTGACAGTACAATAATTTTACTTAAACATCCCAAAATTGATTTTCTTGTGGCTTTTCTATGCTTCTCTTATGAAAACACATCCTGGAAACTATAAGCATGGCTCACTTTATTTATTCCTTGATTGAAGAGCATGTTCACCTGTTTAATACACTTCATAGTTGTTGTTAAGACCATCAATGGGGATTTCTTACACCAATTCCCGCTTCCAAAAATTACCATCCCCTTTCTTTTTTCCCTCTGCTTTCCCTTTCTGATTACTTAGTCGTTTTCGAAAAATGTCTAGGTGCGGGGGTTGGTGGATTCACGTCTTCAGATTTCCACTGATACTTTTATATCACGAGTCCGATCGACAGTTTCCTCGTTTTATATTCAACAAATTTTTTGGATCGCGAGTTCCCAGGTAGGCGGGCTCAACATTGCGTTTCCATTGTTCTGTCACCTGCAAGCAACACCCAGACTTCCCCGATCTACAAATTGACAACCAAATTCCCCTTTCTTTTTCTCGTTTACTTTCCCTTTCTGGTTACTTAGTCATTTTTTCGAATGTGTCATTTTTCCGAATGCTCATGCTTTTATATACATCACCCGAAGTTCTGCAATATACAAATTGATCGTCGAAGTCCGTCATTGTCCCCTGTTCCGTGTTACACATTTTGCAATCAAAAGTTAGGATACATACAATTTTACCATCGGGCCCTCACGTCTCCTGAGTAGAACTTATGGCCCTGTTTTCAAGCCCGTCAATATTCCCTATTCCGAGTATGTCTCATGCTTTCATACCACGAGTCTGACCAACCACTTACCCATTACATACTTGGCCATTATTTCTATCATCGGTTCCTGGCCAGGCTTGCTCAACATCGCGCTTCCATTGTTCTGCTACCTATAAACAACACCCGAAATTCCGCGATATACAAATTGACTGTCGAAATCCGTCATTGTGCCATGTTTCGTGTTACACATTTTGCAGTCAAAAGTTTGGAGACATACAATTTGACCATCGGCCCCTCACGTCTTCTGAG
Organism: Picea mariana; assembly: GCA_032191745.1. NCBI lineage: Eukaryota > Viridiplantae > Streptophyta > Pinopsida > Pinales > Pinaceae > Picea > Picea mariana. The sequence continues at coordinate 5,628 of JASDQU010257781.1, read as the reverse complement.
TATAACTTGTGAGCCTATTTTGAAGCCTAACCGACCGCTTTCCATACTTGGCCATTTCTTGGAATCTCTTTCGTGGGTTGGCGGGTCGACGAAATGTGCAATGTTTAATTGCTCTTCGCCATCCCCGCCAACTTCACACTTCTTTCTAGATATGCAATTATTGAGGTTTAATGTTAATAGCTCATCGTGCAGGAACCGTTAAGATTGTCATTAATGTCCGAAAGGCTGGAGCAGATTTGTCATTAATACGAATTAAACCAAAATTTGCAGAGGGTTGTGTTATCCTTTCCAAGTGTTCATTTAAAGCATCATGCAATCTCTTTCGCGCGTCGTCCGGTTGGCGCCTTCACGAAATCTCTAATCCTTGATCGCTCTTCACCGTCACCGCCACCTTCACACTTTTTTTTAAATATGCAATTAGTAAGCTTTAATGGTAACAACTCATTACGCACGAACCATGGACATTGTCATTGATCAACGAAAGGTTCGAGGAGATCTTCCATTGATACACATTAAACCAATATTTGCGGAGGGTTATATTATCCCTTCCAAATGTTCATTTCAACCATCATCTGGAGCAAACGGAAATTCTCGTTAACTTATGGCAGCGGTTCGACAACAATTCTTTCCAGATATAGTAAACACCTTCGGGCATGATGACGAGAAGTTTCAGCACTCCAGGGCATATTCTTACTACTCATCTACCTCCGCCCAGGAGAAAAAAAGGAGATGGTCCCTTGGTGCACCGAGAGATATATTTCAAACCAAAGAATTCCAAAGCAACCCTTCCTGCTCAGACAACCCCCTGCCTGCGTTGATGGCTGACGCAGAGGTTGATGAGGTCGATTTCGAGACAGAAGAAGATGATCTGATGGACGATGATATGACAATGGATGATGGCAATGCAGATGATGTTCCCACTCCTGCACCCAAATTGAAATCAACCATAATGGGGGGCACTTCCCGGCTCGACGATGGCGGCCCTGACAAGACCAAAAGAAGGGGTTTCAGAAAAGAAACTGACATTGAACGCAATAGTCGCTTTGCAGCTCGAGAGTAGGAATTCCAGAGGTCCAAATTAGTCCGTTCTAGGCGGAAGTCTTTCACTGTAAGGAAATGGTCTCTTGATGCTCCCAGAGATATATTTCAAGCCAAATAATTATTCAATTGCAGGACCACTCTCCTGTTCTCTGGATATACAATTAACATCTTAGGGGATGAGGACCAGAACTCCCACTGGTGCAAGGCATATTCCTACTACTCATCTCCTTCCGCCAAGAATGGACTAATTTGGGCCTCTGGAATTACTTGTGCAACATGTGTCCCTGAAGTCTTTGCCTGTAAGGAGGGGGTCTCTTGGTCCCCTCCCACCCAGAACGAATTAATTTGGCCTCTCGAATTGCTCGTGCAAGTTGCGTCCCTGAAGTCTTTGACTGTGAGGAGGTGGTCTCTTGGTGTGTCCTAAGTTTCAATTTCAGCCTCTTTCGCTTGCTCTACAACGTTTTTCGTCTTCTTCCTCACGGGAAGCTTGTGAGAACTATCAATTTTACCGTGAGGATGGGTTCTTATGTCCTCCTGCATTTGAAAAAATCAAGGTTGCTTTCTTGCTGGGGTGCTCCGTTGGAGCGATGCTGCGAGATGTCGTGCTCTTCGCAATGGCAACCGCAGATTGGAAACTCTTCTCGCCGGGGCCTTTTCCCTGTTATTTGTACAATTCAGTGGTGCCTTGCAATATCTCCAGGTCACCAACATCAGGAGCAGGAGTGTTGTTCACTTGTATCAAGCCAAGCCGGAATTATTCCACTGCGGAACCACTCTCCTGTTTCTTTGTCGCCTCAGGTCTTCCGCAAGATATTGAGATTGCGATAGCGAACATTGACCTTCCGAGGATAAGACTACAAGGACTTCCTAAAAAAAACATGGTAATGAGTTTTGTATGCATGTTGAAGAGCATCTCGATGGCTCCTGCATGTTGTCCCACTAGAGGAACAACACATAATTGTATGCAAGTTTTTTTTTTTTTTTTTGTAGATCTTGTACTTGTGTTTATGACAAATATGTTCAATGTTTTGGTGCAAAGAACTCAGTCCAATTTCTATGGATAGATATACACTGCTCAATATATATATATATTTAAAAATTTTGCCTTGGAATCTTGGTTGTTGCTTCTTTGTTGAATTTAATACCTCTTCTCATTAGCATGGTTCGATAGTCTCGTAGTTCTTGAATATTGTATTGGCTCAAGTAATTTGATCTAATATGGAGCATTTAACAATTATATAACAATGCATTGTGTCGATCCCATCAGGATTCTATGGAAACAAAAATGAATTTCATACAGTTTCAAACCAACATTCAATTATATTCGTAATGCAAATAGAACATAGCAAGACTAAATCACGATGCGGCAGTCGGGGCCCCGCCCTAGAAATTTCATTTTCATCTCAACCTTGCTAAGAAAATGATTTCTTATTTCCCTTTCGCTTCCTTGATTCCTTTAGTCCAAAAGGGAACATTTTATTAGTTGTCCATCCCTTGACCTCTATTTGAGCACTTTTTACTTTATTAATGAAATTACCAAATTTCTTGTTCGCAAATAAAAAAATAATTGATCTATGGTGGTTGTAGTCAAATAGGACTATGAAATCAACTATAATATTAAAATTCAAGATCGTCATTGTTGTTTCTAGACATGCAATTATTAAGCTTTAATGCTAACAACCCATCATGCAAGAAGTTTAATACTTAAGTTAATATGTCAAAGTCATGGAAGAATGTATCAAGAACACAATTACTCCCACAAGTTGCAATAAAAACTAATCTTCAACA
>JASDQU010257779.1:8048-20087 GCA_032191745.1 Picea mariana | reverse complement strand
TTGTATTTTTTCTATTTAAATAGTTTTCATTGCCCCTTTTCATTACTCATGAAACACCCAAACTTTTACTTTTATTATCGTTAAATATCATTGGGGCATTAGTAATAGATTCCCCTTGCATTTTTTGTTTAATCACGCTAACCTATCTCATTTTCTAAAATCAATAAGATTAACAAAGTCAAAGTGAAAGAAAAAGATGTACTTTACACAAATTGGCATTGAAAAAGTCATGATGATATGCAATAAATTTAATGAACATAACACTCACCATTGGAGTGAAATCCGTGTTGTTTCTTTCTTGTTTTAGCAAACAAAATTCCTTAAACTTTCCAAAGCAATGTGATTCGAGATAAGCCTCTTCACCACATTTTCCTATTGACCTTGATCTTGGAAAATAGTTACTAAACTATAAGGACATATTAATAGTTAAACATGAAAATTTTATTTCTCTTAGACTGTAAAATATACACATTGTTATAGAATGACATGGCATGTTCACCAAGGACAAAAATTATTTCACATTGAAGAAACATTATTATTGTACACTAAACTACATATGGACCCTAGATCATATGGACCCTAGATCACGGCACTCAAATAAATTCACTTTCATGACCCTTCCATTTACCATCAAGATCCCATCTCATGAAAGCTTGTTTAATCGTTTCATTAAATTCTCCTCATTTTCAGGATCAACAACATGTTTGTATTCTTTATTTCCATCCCATTTTCCAAGGTTTACACAAGACATCAATCCATTGTCTTCTAATAACTCAAATAATAACTAACATACCCACCCACCTCAATCATAATGTACATGAGAATCAATACCAACTTTGAAATAAAATTCGTTGACTCTACTTTCATACCTCTTTTCATATGATTCAATAATAATGAAAACACACGACTTTACTTGCATCACTCTAACTCCATATGTGAAACTAGTTGCTCTCCCCCAACCCATATCAACATCCTCAACTTCTTTGCTCCACATTTTTGTTTCCTTAAAAACCAATGTTGGATTAACCCCCTCCAGTAAAACATGAAAGTTAATTCACTTGAAACATAACAAAGCCTTGTCACTCATGTTTGATCCAATAAATACCAAAGACACATTCCTAGGCATAAAATCATTACAAATATTTTGCACAACATTGATCGAATTTTATCAAGCACTTCATCTAGGCATTAAATAACATCCTCGATTTTAGACTCTTCACTGTAATTTGTTCTCATGAAGTACCCAACTCTAATAATAATTTCACTTTCATATACATCTTGAAGTGATTTCCCAGAGAACCAACTTCCATTTCCTTAAATTTTCTTCCCTTGTATGTGGTTACTATCCTAGCAGCTTCTTAATACCCAATAAAGATGTCCTTAAATGGTTTCCTATTGACCTAGTAACATGTGTAGTTTGATCTGTTGAACACCCTTCACATTTCTATTCAAGCTTCTACATCTATAGAAATTTTCCTAGGTTGTTGAGTGTGGCAAACCAAGCTAGTTCATACACGGAATACCCAAAATATTTGGAATATAGATAAATCTATTTAGGATAAAATAATATGCATTTAATAAATGTATGAGAATTATAGTATGATTACAAATGAGGACCATATATATTCCCAAGAAAGGGTTCCCTTTCACTAAGAGGCATGCCTCTTCATTTAAGGTGCCTATTCATAAATTACTAATAATATATATATATATATATATATATATATATACACACACACACACCTTTAGAAAGGCTTTGTCCTAAAAGCATAATTAAGTAAGGGATTTATGTGATGATTTGACTTGTAATGTCCTTGTATGGTTCTCGATTCTTAATGCTATTATGGTTGATGATATGAGACGATACAAACTTCTAATTCCTGAGAAGAATTGATGAACTATAAAAGGATCTGACCATCCTAGATTGATCCTTTGTGGAACATTGTGATTATAGGATGCCCAATATGAATTATTATTATAAGACTCAATTGAACTGGAACCAATATTATTCAGAATAAAAGTCAATTGCCTTCATTTTGAGTGATGTCGATTAACTAACTTGCTATTGGCCTTGCTTCCGTGATTAAGGTGTCGATATTGTGTCTTTATAGCATGGATTTACCTTATCGTGCATGTAGTGTTATCTCGATTAACTTTTAGTATTGTATAGTCTTCATGCTCTGGTGTTTCCTTGTTGATCGTTTGATATACACTTGGAATTTCCATTGTTTGTACTCCAACATACGAAAATGTCCTTACTTCAAATAACTTTGCACCTTCTTGAGCTATTATGTGGATTGGATCTGTATTTGTTCCTTTCTCCACAACTTGGATTGTTTCATTTGAGACTTTGATGCTTAATTTTCAATAATTTGTTCTAACTTAATTTCCGGTGACTTCTTATCATTCTTAAGTTTTTTTATTTGCGTAAGCAGGTTTTGATTATGATTCTTTAAGCATGCAAGTTCTTCATTTTCTAATTTGTCGACTTTGTTTTTGACGTCTTAGACTCTTAATTTTGTCATCTTTTAAAAAAATTATTTATTTCAATGACCTTTGATTAAGGTTCTTTAATTGTGAATTTTATTCCTCCTTTTGAAATGGGTTTTTTTTTTGGATTCCTTCTCTAGATATTCCTTCTCGTGTTTTAATATTTTATTATACTTCTTTGTAACCTTTGTATTCTTGATTTGTGCAAGTAAATTTTTATTGTGGTCTTTTAGGCGACACATTTCTTTGTCCCTTTCTGTTAATTCTTTGTAAAACATATCCTCGAGATCTTTATATTTCTATTGTGATGTTTTCTTCTTTTGTTGAAGTTTGTCTATTTTGTCTTCTAATTTTTTACTATGTGAGTCTTCTTGATCTTTCAACTGCAATTTTTGGGTACATTGGATTGTGGAATCTTGTAGGAGTGGTGTTTGGTGCTTGAATTGCAAGTTGGATATCATTTCCTTTTATTCTTGTAACGTACCCCACAACCCACGGGTCGGGCTATGCTAGTTCAAGTCCACTTCTGGACTTCTTTTGACTTCTGATCTAACTTTTAATTAATAAAGATGCATGAAGTATTGGCATGCATAGATCAAGATTCATACTACAACATAAAATAAATGAACCATATGTCATGCACATTAATACCAAACAAGCATTCATAATATAGATACGAATTTCATAGATAAATAAATACACAGCGGAAATACATATACAGGTAAATGAAACCATGACAGGAAGCACTTATCTTTCATAAAACGAATCACCAACTAGCTGTAGACCAAGGACGTTCCAGCCAACCATGGGCATTGTTGTTCCAAATCTCTACAACAATGTCACCTCCGAGCCAGGGCTATGAATCCAAAAGAACGATTCCAAAGTGTCACTCAGCTTCCCAAACCAGTCAACACTCAAGCTCTCACAAGCTTCTCAACACCCACAATAATCCAAAGTACACTAACTCTCTTCTACCCAGCCTACACAACCCAAGAGAATGGACTCCCTTCGCTACCACACAGTCCCTCAGGTTTTCCATATCCTTTCAGGGCTCCAGTGCATCTGATCAAGAATCTCCATGCTACAACTCTTAGGATTCACAGTTGTGAGAAAATATGAACACATGCCAATGCATCTCAGACATGCAGGCATTAATTCATGGTTGGAATACACCAGTAGTCATTACTTCCAACCAAACCATGGATCCTCTCCATAATTTGTGTCTCTTTCCCAAGCCAAAACACGAAGGGAGAATGAAGAGTGAGTGAATGGATGAATGAATGGATGAATGAATGGATGAATGAGTGAATCGATGAATGAGTATGTGCGTGAAAAAGAACCCCCCAAACAGACCAATGACAGGTTTATATAATTCTTGGAATTAGAGAACCACATGGCCTTCCCCCAAGAAGCTCATGTAACTGATATTCTCCATTAAAACAAAAATGGGTAAATAAAATTATAAAATAGACACTTAGTCCCTCAATCCCCCTCTCTTGTGGAATCAGTGCCCCCTATAACTCTTGTCCTTGGCCGTCTAGCATCCAGTGGTGTATTTATTATTAATAATGATCAAAACATCACATTCCCTAGGCACACTAACATATTTTAACCATTTTGGCATTCTAGCATTTCATTAACAAAATACATTATTTAATGTGGGGCTCAAAACTGGGGTATCACATTTCCCTCCCCCTTATTTTGACATTGTCCTCAGTGCATATACAAAACATAAAACAAAATTTCAAAATTTATTCAAAAATTCATGGGTACTCTTCCCACATGTCATCTTCATGCTCCCAAATAACATCTTCAGGACTGTATCAGGTCCACTGGACTTTTACCAACTCTATAACTCGATTCTGGAGCATTTTGACTTTTATGTCCAATATTTGCATTGGATGGACTTGAAAGTCTCCCTCTGTCTCTACCTGAATTAGATGCCAAACAATAACATGGTTAGGATCATGTACATATTTTTTTAGAAAAGAGACATGAAACACATTATGCACATTCATGGAAGCAGGAAATGAAAGCATGTATGCAACTGGCCCTATTTTTTCCAATATCTCAAATGGACCACAGAATTTGGCTGCTAGCTTTGTACAACTACCCAACTTCAAAGAGCTCTTCTTGGGCTTCACTTTTAAAAGCACATGCTCCCCCACTTTAAATTCTCTATTTGTCTTGTTCTTATTTGCATAAATTTTATGTCTATCTTGAGTTGCCTTTAAATTTTGCTTAATTCTAACCATCTGGTCTTCCATATCCTTGAGCAATTCTGGCCCAAGTACCACTCTATCTGCTAGGTTGTCCCAACTCACTAGAGTATCTCATTTCCTACCATACAAAGCTTCAAATGGGATCATTTTCAATGAAGCTTGATACTCGTTATTATAGGAAAACTCAACCAAGTGCAAGTAATCTTCCCACTTAGAGGGGTTATCCATCACATACATTCTCAACATGTCTTCAATTACTTGGTTGACTCTCTCTATATTCCCATTTGACCGTGGATGGTATGTTGTGCTAAAGTTCATATTTGTACCAAATCCTTTAAAAAATCCCCTCCAAAAATTTGAAGTAAAGTCTGTGTCTTTGTCTGAGACAATTAACTTAGGTATCCATGCAACCTAGCAATCTCCCTCATGTAAATTTATGCAATATTAGTTGTTGTATGAGTCATTTTTACAGTAGAAAAATGGGAAACCTTTGTCAATTTATCCACCACTACCATGATTGAATCATGTTGTCTTGTTGTCCTAGGCAATTTAGTTATAAAATCAATGGTTACCACTTCCCATTGCTTCTCTAGAATTGGTAATGGTTGTAGCAAACCCGTTGGGTGCCTATGCTCAACCTTCACTCTCTGACATTCCATACGTCTAGAAGTGTAATCAACAACATATTTCTTCATTCCTGACCAAAAGAATTGGTTTCTCATTATTCTATTTTTTTTTCTAGTAACCAAGATGTCCGGCATATGGAACATTATGCATTTCTTTTAATACCAAATTCCTAAGTTCTCTGCAACTAGGAACATAAATTATATTTTTATGCATAGGTAACCCATCTTCCTTTATCTCATATTCTTTAATTTTTTGTTGTACATTTCTTGTTGTAAGCTTTGATTTACCTGTAGGTAATGTTGATCTGTAGCAACATCATCTAAAATTCTTCTCTTTAAATCTTACTGATGCATACTAATAGTTGTAGAATGCAAGAGATGTACTCTTCTACTAAGTGCATCAACAACTTTATTCTCTTTTCCCTTGATATGCTTGATGTCAAAATCGTATTCACTTAAAAATTCCAGCCATCTCGTTTGTCTGGAATTCAAAGTTGGCTTTTCAAAAAGATATTTCAGACCACGRTGGTCTGTTCTCAATTSAAATCTCTTCCCCATGAGATAATGCCTCCACATATTTAAAGTGTGAATAATGGCAACAAGTTCCAAGTCATGTGTGKCATAGTTCCTCTCATGTTCTTTAAGCTTTATGGACTCATAACCATTGGCATGTCCATTTTGAGTGAGGACTCCACCAAGTCCTTCCTTGCATGCATMTGTACATACCACACAACTTTCATTTGGGTCAGCAATMTTTAAAACATGTGCACTAGTAAGTAATTCTTTCAACAGATTAAATTTATCTTCACACTCACATGTCCATTCAAATTTAATTCCCTTCTTTTGCAAAGAAGTGATGGGATGAGCAATCTTAGAGAACCCTACTATAAATCTTTTGTAGTAACCAGATAAACCCATAAAATATCTAACTTCTGAAACATGCATGGGTGTTGGCCATCCTCTAATGGCTTCAATATTTTCTGGATCCACTGCTATACCGTGTTTTGAAATAATGTGTCCCAAGTAATGGATCCATTCTTGGTAAAAAGAACAGTTACTAAGTTTGGCATACAACTGATGTTACCTCAGCACTTGCAATACCAATCTTAGGTGATGTTCATGCTCTTCCTCTGAATTAGAATGGACAAGTATGTCGTCCAGGAATACTATGACACACTTATCCAAATAATTTTTGAATATGTCATTCATTAAGCACATTGGACAGTCCAAATGGCACCACTACAAATTCATAATGCCCATACCTGGTTCTAAAGGTTGTCTTATTGATGTCTTCTTCCTTGATTCTTACATGATGGTACCCTGATCTCAAGTCTATCTTTGAAAATATCTTTGCCCCTCTTAGTTGATTAAAGAGGTCATCAATTATGGGTATAGGGTACTTGTTCTTTGCAGTGGATTTATTCAACTGTCGAAAGTCAATACACAGCCTCAAAGCTCCATCCTTCTTTTTGACAAAGAGTATTGGTGCTTCCCAAGGTGAAACACTTGGACGTATATACCCTTTCTTCAAAAATTCTTCCAACTGCATTTGTAATTCTTTTAATTCTGCTGTGCTCATTCTGTAAGGTGTTTTTGACACCGGGGAATCCCCTGGCACTAAATCAATAGATAAATATATCTCCCTCTTTGGTGGAAACCCTCGTATTTCTTGGAATACATCTTCAAACTCTTGTAGTACCAAAAATTCTTTAAGGCTTGGCTCCTTTGTATTTCCTAGTTCCTCCACATGGGCTACATACAATTGACATCCTTTTCTAAAACATCTCTTCAGCTGCAAGGCTGAAATATCCCTTATAGAGATGGGTCTTAGAACTCCGTTCATAGTTCTCTGTTTTCCTTCTTCATCAAGACATGTAAATGTCTTGTTATGACAATCTAGGACAACATAATGCGTGTCCAACCAATCCATTCCAATTAGAATATCATAAGACCCGAATGGTATAATATTTATTTTAGGTTTAGTATTCACACTATTAAGGCTTATGGAACAACCTCCAACCATATCATGGATTCTCCTTTTGGTTCCAGTGGCTAGCTGAACCAAACTTGATTTTCCAAGATTAATTTTCTCCAAATGTAATCTATCCACTATTTTAGAATCAATGTAACAATGACTTTCTCCTGAATAAACTAAAATAGAAACAGGTTGATTAATGATCTTACATTCCACCTCGATCATATTGGATTGGTACTCTTCTTGACGGTCATATAAGGCCGCACATATTATTCCCATGTCTTCTACTGTTGTAGCCTCTTGGATGTTGTGCATGGTCTTCACTTTGTCCTTTCTGTGAGGGAAATCCTTGTGCAAGTGATCTTCTTTGCATCCCCAACATTGGATTGGTGGTATTCCCCTTTTCCCAAGGAGTCTTCTCTCTTGGATTCATCCTTAACATACCAGTCTTGATCATTTTTATTTGGGAAATTTCTATTGAAAGGAGGTTTGAATCCTTTCTTTCTCTGATCAAACTTCTCCTTCTTCTTATCCTTCCAAGATTTCTGCAAAGACTCTCTGCCCTTTCCTTGCTCATATAGGTACTTATCCTTCCTAATGGTCTCGTTCAAATTCCTAGGTTCATCATATTGAATCTTCTCTTTATAAAAGGATGGAATTCCACTCAGAAACCTATATACTTTCACCTTCTCATATTTTATAAACCCAACATACTTTAGTAGCTCCATGAACTTCTTTTCATACTCTGCCATGGTCATGCTTCCTAGCACGAGTTCAAATAAATCATGCATTTTATTGACATAGAAGTGCTCTAAAAGGTACTCCTTCTGAAAATATTTCTTGAACTTCTTCCAAGTGATCCTACTCTCATTAATGTGCTCAAATTGCTTTAGTTGATCCCACAACATAGCAGYTTTCCCATGTAAATGGCATGTGGAAATTATGGATTCTAGGTTTGATGAGTATTTATGCAATTGAAAATACCTCATGAGTCCAAGAAACCATGCTTCAACATAATCTTCCCTTCCTCTTTCACCATCAAAGGATGGTGGCTTAAGTTTCCTCAACTCTCCTTGCAAACTGTCCAATTCATGTCTCCTTCTTTGGTTACTAACATGAGATCCCTCTGGACTACTTATGGAATCTTCATATGCATCAAATTTCCTTGTTGAGTAGGGGGTGAGTGATTTCTATGAGTTATACTATCACTTCTTGAATAACCAACTCTTTTACGGTCATCTCTTCGTTCATGACATCTTCCCTCTTTCTCTTGTTTTGAGTTTGATCCATTCTTTGTTTGCCTATGCAAYTGATTTAAGATTTKCATCACTTGATCATTTATCTGATTTTGTTCTCTCAACAGTCTCTCATTTTATTCTTTGTAACACTGCACTTCTATTTTCAGGATTCTCACAGTCTCTATCAATGTTTCTTGCTCCCCTTTGTCCTTGTGTCTGTTGGATTTTGTCTCTTCATTACCAACACTGATATTTTTACCTCTGGCCTCCTTCTCATGGATGGAAGCTCCCTCTCCCTCTTCAATTTCTTGAATATGCATTCTTAAATTAAATTGATGTGTTTACAACCCCTAATTCTACAAAATGTCCAAGCAACCATTTTGTTAGAATTATGTATATTATAAAAGAAATTTTCCAAACAATGTTATAGGTCCTTTTTCTTCTCAATTCATGAATAAATATATTATCATTCCATATTATAACAATTCCATGTTATTCTCCTCTAAATCATCTTTCCAATGACTATAATCTTGCCCCAATTTGATATTTGAGCTAAAAGTTACGGCTTCGCGAAAAAAATCACTTTCAACCTCTTTTCTTTTGTTTTGCAATAGGATCTTGTCGAAATATTCCAAAACTCCTTTAATTGGTACAAAATTTGAACTATGCACCAACACTTCCTTCAACCCCCTTTCCATGTTACCACCACTTGAAACCACAGGCTTATTCACTCTTTAACACCTTCCTCTAGTGCTCTTCCCTTATTCTTTTACACATGAGCTTGTTCACAAATGTCTGAGGGCTTGGTTACTTCTAGGCCCTTCGCGCCTCTACCCATTTACCTTATCATGAGACCGACATTGGAACCAAGTCCTCCGTACTTCTTCCTTTGGCTATCCTCCCATTTCAAACTTCCAACTCTCCTGAAGTAAACTTCACCGAACACTTATATTAACTCCACTGGTAGATTGGATGGTTGAGATTTGATCTCCCGTCGAATGGATGGTCATGCTCCATCTGGAGGTTTCAACGACCGTGACTTAATTGGGCGTTGGGATGGAAAAAATTAATCAATTTGGGACTTCAACGCTCTGGGAGTCTGGAACATTACAACTCCCAAGTCACTCAACTCCCCCAGAGTGATATCTGTCAAAGTGCTCATGCCATCCTTCCACTGCTTGATCTAACGGTTGAGAAAAGTCTCGAAGGGATCTTAGATCGATGGTTTGCGTGAATTCAAAACTTTGGTCTTCGACACTTTTCACTGGTAGATACCTTGGACACCCTAGGAGGTCATACTCTCGGAGATGACATGGCATGTTGATGTCACCTATGGTGACGTGTACCCATGGCATGTGTGCCACGTGTCACTAAAAAATGAATAGGTTGGGGCACAAAAGGTACTAAATCTAGGTGACATATGTCCCCACATGGAACCCATTCCATGTGGCCTATGATGTGTCATTAATAAAACAGACGATCCACATTCTCTGCTCCATATCTGACGGTCTGCGTGATTTTACGGACTGCGGATTTACACTTTGCAGTTTCGTCACTTTAGGCATTTTATATGTAACATACCCAGTAATCTCCGAAGTGGTGAAGTTATGAAGTCCAGAAACTTCGCTAACCTTCCACCATTGCTAGCTCTTATGGTAAACATTTCTCCTAAAGTCCTTCCCTCAATCTAACGGTCGATGGGGAAATTTGGGACTTGGCGCTCCAGGACTCCAGGTTATAACAGTCCTAAAAGGTTCAATTCTCCCAGAGTTAAACTTCCTGAAGTGGTCAACACCGGATGACCACGATCAATGGCAGAGATTTCCCCTAAGCCTCCTATCAAATCAGACAGCCAACAAGACTTCGCAACTTCGGACTTCATCATCTCAGGATTTGCTTGCTTACCATAATCTCTGAAGCGACGAAGTTTCAGAGTCTTTCATCTCTTACTTGGCTTCGATCGATGGCTGACGATCAACAAGCTTGATCTGACGGTTGTGACTTACTCTTTCCCAACCTCTGGTTTCACCTTTATCAGACGAACCTCATTCACCTGCCTTCTGATCTAATGATCCATAAATCCTTGATCCCACGGTTTTGATCTCTCCCGAATTCAAAAGGGGACGGTCACAATTCTACGATCCTTTGCAAGGATCTCTGTTTGCACGACGCTCTGGATTATGCGCGATCTTGCAACGACATCTCTTCTGAGATTTACTATTTCAAGGTCATGTTCAATCTTAATCATAATACCATGTCCAACAGTTCTGGCCCATACCAGTCTGGTGTTTCAACCCGAAGATTTGATACCAATCTGTAACATACCCCACCACCCACAAGTCGGGCTACGCTACTTCAAGCCCACTTCTGGACTTCTTTCGACTTATAATATAACTTTTAGTTAATAAAGATACATGAATTATTCACATGCATAGATCAATATTCATGCTACAACATAAACGCAATGAACCATATGTCATGCACAACAATACCCAACAAGCATGCATAATATAGATACAAATTTCATAGATAAATATATACACAACAGAAATAAATATACAACTAAATGAAACCATGACATGAAGCACTTATCTTTCACAAAACGAAACACCAACTGGCTACAGACCAAGGACGTTCCACCCAACCGTAGACAATGTTGTTCCAATTCTCAACAACAATGTCACCCCTGATTCAGGGCTATGAATCCATAAGGATGGTTCCAGAGTTTCACTCGGCATCCCAAACCAATCAGCACTCAAGCTCTCACAATATTCTCATCACCCACAACAATCCAAAGTACATCAGCTCTCTTCTACCCATCCTGCACAACCCAAGAGAATGGACCCCCTTCTCTGCCACGCAATCCCTCAGGCTATCCATCTCCTTCCAGGGCTCCAATGCATCTGATCAAATATCTCCATGCTGGGACTCTTGGGATTTACAGCTGTGAGAAAAGATGAACACATGCCAATGCATCTCAAATATGCAGGCAATAATTCATGGTTGGAATACACTAATAGTCATTACTGCCAACCAAACCATGGCTCCTCTCCATAATTTGTTTCTCTTTCCCAAGCCAAAACATGAAGGGAGAATGAAGAGTGAGTGAAAGAGTGAATGGATGAATGAACGAATGAATGAGTGAATTAGTGAACGAGTGCATGCATGAAGAAGAACTCCCCAAATAGACCAAGGACAGGTTTATATAATTCATGGAATTAGAGAACCACATGGCCTTCCCCCAAGAAGCTCATGTAACTAATGTTCTCCATCAAAACATAAATGGGTAAATAAAAATATAAAATACACACTTAGCCCCTCAAGCCCCCTCTCTTGTGGAATCATAACCCCCTGTAACTCTTGTCCTTGTCCATCTAGTAGCCAATGATGTATTTATTATTAATAATGATCAAAACATTACATTCCCTAGGCACACGCCTCTTTTAACTGTTTGGGCACTCTGGCCTTTCATTAACAAAATACAATTC
>JASDQU010257778.1:0-15832 GCA_032191745.1 Picea mariana | reverse complement strand
CAGCATCTGAGATCATTGTGCCCCCATTATCGTTTTCAAGTGCGTATGTCCGATGAGCTCACTGCAGTTGAGGAATCCTTCATAGAGGTCCTTCTTGATTTAATGACTGAGAGAGTCATGTCGAAAAGAGGAATGTCCACCAAAGTCCAAGCATCATCGACGAGAGGAGTGTAAGCCTCCCCATCGACTGCTTGAGTAGGAACATCTCGAGTCGACGCGGAAAGGAGAACTAAGCATAAAGACGACATAGCCAACGCGAAGTTAGTGACATCCATCCTACCAGCTTACATACCCCCTCAGAGCAGTGCGATTAATAGGGACAATGTTCCTAGAGACTTTGAATACACCCTAGTCACTGCATATCTACCAAAAGGAGTACGCACCTACCGCACAGATCAAGACAAGGTTACAGTGTTGAAGTTTTGCGACTTCAACCTGGGGGACCGTGTTGACGGGCGAAATTATCCGTCCGTCAATTGAGAGAGTGGAACCGGTCCGGGGTTGTCTAAATAACCCAAGCCGTTTGGAATGAACCACCCTGACGGGTTTAACGGCTCCATTGGCCGCTCTAAGATCCTAAGAAAACCAAAGAGAAAACTAAGCTAAACTAACTAATCTAACTAAAACAAATAAAACAAACTAAAACTAACTAAAACTAATAGAACAAACTAAAACTAACTAAAAGAAATAAAACAAACTAAAACTAAACTAATACACTAATAAAAGAAACTAAAACTAACTAAAAGAAACTAAACTAACTAAAACTAAACTAATACACTAATCTCATTAAAACAATCTACTAAATGAAACTAAAACTAAATACAAATTACACTAACTATTCTACTAATTACTATTACACTGACTCTACTAATTAACCGTCTAGTTATCAATTACAATACAACTTATTCACAAATATACAATATACACACTTGGCAGATTTACATAAAACCTGTAAAACTCATATGTTTTCTGTCCTAAGACAGCCAGAGATGTTTTGATTTTTATATTTTATGAATAAGAAATGAAACTACTGAAATTAAACGATCTAATATATTTACTAAAATTAAACGATTCTAATATACTAACTCTAAATAAACTAATAAAACTACTAATGAAAACAATAAACAAAAGACTAACTGACCTGGGAGCGCTCCTAATTTGTCCCGCGTTTGATGACTTCGAAGCTGGTCGGAGGAAGGAAACTCGCACC
This sequence comes from Picea mariana, assembly GCA_032191745.1. Taxonomy (NCBI): domain Eukaryota; kingdom Viridiplantae; phylum Streptophyta; class Pinopsida; order Pinales; family Pinaceae; genus Picea; species Picea mariana. The sequence goes on along the minus strand of JASDQU010257778.1, from coordinate 14,622 downwards.
GGTTAATCCCAAAGATTTTCGTAAATGATTAGCTGCGCTGCTCTTTGAGTGATTTACAGGACAAACAAGACATAAAAAATCATAACAACTATAATATTTATAAATCTCTGCAATAAGGGAAACCTGTTATGCAAAAACTTATATTTGATAATTCAAATTATGAAGAAGATAAACCTGTCATTCACAAACTAAATTAAACAATTGTTATGTATTTTATACACTTGGAAGAAACCAGATATGGATTATAGTGATTAAAATTATATCATTTGCACATGATTAAGATAGCTAAAGTAGTCATGAACCAGATACAAATTGATATACACAACATGAAACAAAATGTTGATATAATGAGAAGCTAAAGCTGTGACAAAACACCAAATTCTGCTTCAGTCTGTATTACAACTCCATATCCTTGTTCTCCCATGAATGAGGATGAACATTATTACAAAAATCATAAGTATATATAAGTCTCTCCATAGGGTAAAACCTCCCTGTGGATAATATCAAAATGTTTTACATAATCTGGGAGATATCCCAAAATTAACTAAACTAGGAAACTAAAATGCAAGTGAAATATTTGAAACATCCCCTAACTGCTCAATAACTCTATTGCAATTTCGAATTTACCTGCAATAGACCAAAAATATCAAATTAGAAAGATATTTCATCAACAAAACAATAAAAATCTAATCTTACAGACTCAGCTACAAAATCATCTGATTCTGTAGCTAGTCTAAAATAGCATACAGGACCAGATTGAGATCAAATGAAATATTTTTAAAATAATCTAATTTAATCTTCTTTTAATAAAGATTGAAATCGAATCACTAATGGTTCAAATGAGTTTATCATTTAAATTAAACAAGATCAAAAGGGATTGAATCGAAACAGGAGTAAGAATACTCTGTTTTTCAGTTGCCATAAAACCGGGTCAAACAGTAACAAGGTTGTTTCATATCCAAATGAAATTAATAGTGAATCATATCGTATAAGATACGATGTAATCCAACACAATCATAATCGATTTGTTACGGCTATAACAATGTGCATAAGATTCATGTTGTTTTAATCAAATACCAACATGGAAAGACTGTTACGAGTATAGTCAAATAAAACATTCATAACAACATCAACCAAAATTTTCCATAGACTCCGATCGCTGAGTGTTACACAGTCAACAGACAGGATCAAATAGTGATCACAACCATCAACAGCAGTGATAATCATAAACTAGGAAAAAATCGAAACAAATTGTGACTGAGTCAAATATAGAAACAAATCGTAATCCTGGGCATAATCACGTTCATTCCCAGATCAAATTTAAACAATATATTTGTTGCAATATGAATCGAACTGATAACACGGTCAAACAAAACAATGCGAATCGATTGGTTGGGTATAACATTTATGATTCGTATCTATTCGCAGTTTTGGTTACATATTAACAGAAACATATTGAATGGTATTCGAATTGGTCAAAATGACATGGAACATAAAATCATAACTGTTAACCATTATTGCCAACCATATCGTGTAGAATGTAACCAATTCGAATCAAAACATTGGCCGTGTTCAAAATTGAAATACCAGAAACAACTTGTGTTTAGAAAAGATATTAACAACTTCAATAAGCAACAGAGTATTCAATTGAAGCCAAATTTAAACAATCAAATCCATACCACGATCAATCGAATCGAAGAAAATCCAATCAAAACTAAACCAGGAAACAAAATTCGATTAATCAAAACAAAATTATGCATATAGTGCATGCTTATGTGTCAAAGCAAATCCACGTTGTAAACAGAGCTATGAGTTTGTCATATAAACAGGTGATAGTCATACCAGTGAGGCTGCTCGAGCTATGCCAATTTTGAATTGATGACCGCTGTAGCCGACTCCACATTCTTAAACAAAATAGAACCCGTTGTTCTCTGTTTCTTATCAATGGATTGCAATTTAGCCTTTTGACTGGTGAGACTTGCAACTTGATCCTCTAGAGAATGAATTCTGGACTGTAGCATTGGCACATCGAGGTAATACCTTTATAACCACGAGCCACACTGATCACAAGGTGGCACAACTGGTTGATGTAGAGAAGGGGAGGGTTTTGACGAGTCACCGGGGGTTTCACAAGGAAGTTTAATGCCTGGGTAATTAGGGTCGTTTTTCAAGCAAGGTGGTAGGTTTTTCACAAAGTCGTATGCGGGTTTGGCACAAAGACCTTCCGAATAGGGATACTCACTTGCCAGGTAACGTTCCACCTCCAAGTCAGAATCTTCACTCACCATGATAGGGTCAGGGTTGACAGGAGGTTTCGGTTTGTTTCTCGCCATGCGAGAGATTAATTGGGCGTTCTTTTTGCCTTTGGAATTTGCAGTAGGTTTGGCTTTGGGTTTCTTGCCCACAGGCTTAACAGTTTCGACATCTTTGGTCATAGAATTGGGTAAGTCAATAGGTGAGTCGGGTAATGGTTTAGGCAACAGAACACTGTAGGGTACCGGGGGTACAAACTTGCCCTCGCTCACCACAGGTTTGTCAACCTGTGGTGGGTTTGAATCTTCAAAATTATTACGAGTAAGAAAATCATTCCAACAGTCTCGGTGTAACCCCAAATGACAAACAACAAGCATTTTAATTAACCCAAACTGAAAAAGGATGCTATCGGCCTGGTTCCGTTTATATCTTTTAGACATTTTGAACAGGCTCCTATGCAAGTAATAAGGCATATTAAGCTCATAGCCCATGAAAACCATAAGTAACCGAAGGTGGTACAAGAAAACAAAACCATACCGACCCTCACAGGTGATAAACTGCTTCGTTATCATCAGCAAGTCGTGCCAACGTTGCTTGAGCATATTCACGGCAAACCTTTGTCACAGGACCTCACCCTACGTGACTGGAAGAGCAGTGTCCATGGGACCTCTTCCACTTTGCAATTTTTTGACCATCTTTGTCCAGTGGCAGGCAGACCGGTAGCTAAACTGAGAAATTGCTCGTCAATTTCCAATTGGACATCCCCGACCTTGGCTCGGCAGCCATCAAAGGTTAATGCGAATTTCCAAGCCACGCAAGGGTTAAAACCATCAAACTTTTGTATGAACGGGAGCCATCCAAATTCCTCAAGGTCTCTGTAAGCACTGTCGAACATCAACAAAGCCTGGCTACCATTGGGTTCAGCCCTTATGACTGGAGCCATGGTGCGGGCGCATGGTCAAGGTTTTGGATTGAAAACAACAACACACAGGAGCAAAGTCGTTTGGGGCTAACAACTACGAACGATGAAAGGGGAAGCAAATTAATGTGTGCGTGTGAGGGTGGTGGGATTATCACCGCCATGCAAAATAGTAATGGCAAAGTACAACGCTATTTAATCAATCATAACATCGTTCAAACCATAATATTCGGCTAACCCAAGAATTAAACAGTGTATGATATGTCAATGTGCCAATGTATTATTTCAAACCATTGTTATTCAATGTAAAATCAAACCCATAAATCAAATACGTGCCATTGTATAAGTGTGTAATCAAACGTTTATAAACATTGTGACCATCGACTTCATAAAATTGATAAGCCAAGAGCTTATAATAATAAGGATCACATCATATAAAAAACAAAATAAACCATGACCCCTATGAAATCTGATGACTAGGCCAGTCCAAAACAATATAAATCTATACGCTTAATGCCTTACCAGTTCAATAAAATCAAATTGCGCAATCAAAGTAAAAACGTCCGAATAGGCATAGTTTGAAAAATCTTTTCAACCACATGACAAACCAAAGGTAAAGTGCCACTCAAAATATCAATGAGAAGATCATGACAGTTCAAATAACGATGAAGGAGTTTTCATGCTTTCAGTCGTGAAAACTAAATGGAGACGAATTTGCAAGTGTCGCATGAAATGAAAATATCGTCTATTTGCAAAATGCGATGGAAATTTGAAGTTCAAGAGACACAGGTGTAGGCAGCTTATAGAGCAATGGAAAAATTGAATTGGCTGCCAACAGACCATTAGGTTTATAGCATGCTCACCCCGTATAAGTACTTGACAATATCTAAGAATAAGTATTCAAAGATCATCCCTCAACAATGGACGATGAACCTCACACAATCTACTTTGCTCAATGTTATGAAAATACCAAACTTCGACAGACACCAGGAGGTGAATGCTTGTGTAAAATTGTTGCTAGCAAGTTACCACAGAGGATACCTATGGTTAAACCGTCGTATAACTGTTGATCCAACACTAATCAATAGGATCATCGGGCTTAGCATGCAGGGCCCTGATCCCCAGGATTACTACCCTGGAAAGACCGCGGACCGCACTCTTTCATATAAGATTAAAGAAGCTTATGGCAATGTCGAGAAGGGTGCTCGGGGCTACAAGGTAGCCTCTATCGAAAGTGGTGTAGTGCGCCTTGCATGTCGACTGATCTCAGGGAAGCTGGTACGTAAGAATCAACCTACACAAGTATTAGGCTTCGTAGTTGACCTTGTAAGAAAATGCATAGAGGGACTACATATGAACTAGGTGAAGTACCTGGTAAACTGGCTAGAGATTGACTATAGAGAATCCCAGGATCAGGGGCATGAATTCCATTTTAGCTGGCTTCTAATATTGATCGTTTTTGTAGCATGGGAGCTACCAAAAGGCACAACCTTCCTGGACCTCAACTCCTTTGAGCCATTAGCCGCGAAGTTTAGTACATTGTGGTACTTGACCGACATGAACAAGCAATGGAAATCAAATGCTATTTTCCACACGTACTATAACCAATTGAAAGCAACCATAAGGGGTGAACCTTGCATAACCCTGAAAACTTTACAAAGGTTTCGACCTGTGATAAACTTCAGCACGGACCGCCACTTTATATACCTAACCCCACGCGCCGATGAGCACCGGGAACAAATTTAGTCCTATTATAAGCTGACAGAAGAAGAGATAGAAGAGATCACCAAGGAATGGTCAGCAAACATCCTTGTTGCAGTAGATCTAATAAACATTTCAAACATCAATAGCCTAGAAGCTACACAGGACACACCTGGGCCCAGTAAGACAAAGAAGACGAAGAAGTCTGAAGAGGTTCAGGATGTAGATAGCAGATCTGTAAGGATGACTTCCATCACACCTGATCAAGGAGGTAATGGTGAAGACATAGAGGAAGTCGAACAGAGACCGAAAGACGAAGTTGAAGATATAAAGAACAGAAAAGGGTCACCTCCGAAGTCTCCCTCCCGGAAGAAATCGAAAGCAACCTTAACTAAGATGTAGACCACGCTCACTTTACATGACTTCAGTTCCCTCCTCGCGACTATGAATGAAGCCATAGAAGAGATAACAGAAAAGCAGGAAGAGAAGCAAGAGAAGATATATAATAGGATTGAAATTGGGCTCCAAGAAGTGCCGCAGGCACTCCAATCTAGTCGCACAATCTCTACTGCGCCTTTTCCAGAAGGAACAACATAAGTGGGAGAAGAATCAGTTCAACTCCACAAGATTGCTGAAACAGTCGAAGTACTCCTTTGACACACACAGGAATAAAAAGCACAGGTTACTCACACCTTAAAGAAAACACAAGAGGAAATCACAGAACAACGTCGAGCCACGCAACAAGATAAGGATGCTTTCCAAGAAAAAATTGAAGAAGATAGAGAGAAGATCCAAAAGGAGAAAGAGCAACTGCTCGCAAAGCAGATCAGGATGGAAGAAGTAGTTAACCGAGCATTCGGCTCCATCACTGGCTTAGAACAAAAGAGAGAAGAACCCTTCGAATGTCAAGTGATGAAGCTTGTTGAAGTTATTCAGCAGCTTCAACAAAGGGTCATATAATTAGAGCTTCAAACTATACCGACTACCCCGCAAGAAGTGCATGACCAACGCGAATTGAATGCTCAGAGTGTAGTCGAGAGGATTAAAACACTTGCTACAGAATGCAAACAATTAAGTAGCAGAAGCACGTAGATATATGAACAACTATCCGAAGACCCAAAGTTGAAGAAATTGGAGTCCCAAATCCAGGAAGCAAAGAAACACGAAGATACAGTATAGGCTTAGGTCAAGCTCCTATCACCCATCGAGAGGATGAAGAGATCCCAGGAACAATGCACCACCCAACAACTCGTTCTTACCATGCAGAACAGAGTGATGGAAGTCACCCAGAAACTCCAGCCGTGCTAGGAGGCGACCTATCTACTGTTTGAAGAAATTGAAGGCCAAGGAACAATACTAGAACAAATAGTTGTTACAGTCAAGAAGCAACTGGAAGGACCTATCAACGAAGCAGTTATTTAGGAATTCGCTGAGCAAGAATCAGTAGCACAAAGACAAGTCAAAGCAACTCAAGCCAAGCTCAAGACCTTTGAGGCAAAGTTACCCAGACTTGAGTGACTCAGGACGAGTCACAGGTGAGTGTTGAGGGCCTATTGGCCCTTGACCAAGTTTTGAGGAACACTTGTTCATATTTGACCATTTTTGGGACTTCGACAACCTGTCAAAGATGGAGCGCAAGGTGAAGCGGAGATCGTGGAAGCTAGACCCTCTTTTTGGGTCCTTTGTGGGTTTTTGGGGATAATGTAATGGGACTAGGATGTTGGCTCATGGGTTTACCCATGTTTAGGCCCCTTTTTGTAATATATAAGTAGAATTCTAGGATATGTAAGAGGGGACCTTTTTGGAGGACACTTGAGAAGTGGCTTAGTGCTAAGAGTTGATCTGTGTGATATATTTGTAGAGCTGAGTGCAAGTATTGTAAGTGCTAAGTGCACGGATTGTAAGAAGGTTTTATGCTTAGAGCTACTCGGGGAAGGAGGATCTAGCGAGCTGTGTAGATCTCCTGTCCTACACAGAGTAGGTTTTGAGGCTATGTTCTTGTAACCGATTGGCCAACAATAATAGAGAAGAAGATTTGGTGGACGTAGCCCAGGGTGGTCGTGAACCACGGAAATTTGTGTGTCATGCTTTGTGTTGTTACTTACATGTGCTTTCCTTCTCTTTCTAAGTGCTATGGAATGTTTAGATAGATTTACTTATGTTTTGTTCTTATTAGATGTGTAAAGATGATAGATTTGATGTGTATGAAGTTTCTAAGTGCTTGGCCTACTAGATATGACCTATTGTATGCTGCTAAGTGCCGAATCATCTTAGATCTAAGTATATACTGCAATGCTATGTGTTATCTGTGGAGTGAGATAAGGGTTAATTCTAGGTGAACTATCGATGCTAAGTTCTTTGTTAAGTGTGTAATAACAGATCTGGATCCCAGCTAAGGTTGCAGACACATGAGTCCTACAACCACCCCTACCTCTACCTTGGGTGAGACTTCATCTGCTTCGCAGGTGTTGCCGAAAGGGTCGGTAGTTAGGGTTTTGTTGGTGCGTTGTTGTAGCATTGATCCCTGGGTCTGCCCCTGTGCCAACAAGTTGTGACAATCATTTTCTATAGTTGTGTGAGTAAGTTTCTACAGTTGTGACAATCATTTTCTATAGTTGTGTGAGTAAGTTTCTACAGTTGTGACAATCATTTGGGTGTTCTGATGCAATGGTGTTCTGGTTTTTTATGAAACCTTGATTTCAATTCTCTTTCAAGAAGAGAAACATTGAATTGATCAGACTCTACATAACTGAGATTTTGAAGGTCAGTACTTAAAAAAATTCTTTGTGATTAAGTAATTTGGTGGTACTGAACTATTTTATGGTTTATTTTCACTCCTTAAATCATATTTTATGGTTTATTTTAACTCCTTAGAAAGATTTTATGGTTTATCCACTTTTCACAATTACAATATCCTATAAAAATGGATCTGAAAATAACTAAAACTGAATATAATAAAAAAAGGATATGACAAGTAAGATCACTGTAGGTCGAATTTACCCTCTTAGAATTACTTGGTAGTCTACAGGTGAAGATCATGGAGTTCAAGATCTCTGTTTGACAGTTGGGCGATTTCTGTCAGAAATAGAAATGCCATTTGGCTTCCTTCTTTCGCCATATGTCTTCAAAACTTAATGAGGAGAATGATTTAACTTCTGATAATTGCTAGATCTCATCGACTAGTGCTAGAGAAGAGGAAAATGCACATTAAAAGACATGATAACGAGACTTAGACATGTTTTTTTGAAATTTATTTCTTAAAGGACAGTCTTAGGATCCAACTTGATATCTTTCCTTCCATGTAATTGGCTCATAAACCCATTTATGTTTTGATATCCTATGGGAAGCATCATAAACCTCTTCCCTTTAAGTTCAATCGTATTTGCCTCTAACATATATAGGTATGGGAAATCATTACACATGCCTGGAAATCACTAGTTTTTTAGTCTCCATCCTTTGTTTTAAGAAACAAATATCAAAATGATTAAGAATGAAATATTGATGCATGATAATATATTTCAATCATATTAAAAATCTCTAGGGAGGATTCCCAAGAAAAACACCATACTATGTAATGTTCCATACGATAACAAAAATTTATAAAGATATTGAAAACAAATCTATAGTATTTGGCAATGGGGATAAATAAATTTATTAGTATCAATGGATTTTCCATCCATTTCTATAACATACGTTGTTACATCATTAAAAAATACCATTATAGAATGTTTGAAATCATTGGGCAAAGGTTATGGGTTAGAGGAGGGATGAACTCTCTATTCTCCACGTTCATCTAAAAGGAAACTAATTTTATTTTATTTAGTAGTTTCAAACTCATATCTCTATCTAATGTTTCATATCAAGTCTTCACAAAAAAATTAACCATGTGAATCTATTAGGGTCCTACCCTAACTCCCTTAAATAGATAGATATATTGCTATTTACTGAGGCCAGATCTACTAAATAGGGACTATCTAGTAGATTTAGTGTGAAAGAAATAATTGTAATAAGGCTTACTACAAGGTTCAACCTACTATAAAGTTCCTTCACAAGAGGGTTCCTGCAGGGTTAGATAGAAACTAAAAAATGAAGTAGAAATGAGATGTCTTGTGAAGATTATTGTAATGGGAACTCTACTCATATAGTGGGGTCCTCCTTGATGATGCAAGTGAACATTTCTTTCATCAATAAAAGGTAGTAGTACTTGTGGAATTTGGTTCCCATGCAATTGCCTATTTGAATTTTGGTTCAAGATCCTTGTTTGACAGTTGGGCAATTTCTGTCAAAAATAGAAATGCCATTTGGCTTCCTTCTTTCACCATATGTCTTCAAAACTTAATGAAGAGGATGATTTAACTTCTGATAATTATTATCTTTAATTTGATACCATTCCCACATGTTCTAGAACTCGAAAAAAGCGATCCGGGTAGAAAGAATTAAATGCTGGACTCTTCAGCACATTCGATGGCTCATTGGTCTTGCGTTTTTCCCTTTAGCAATTGAAAGTTAGAGATTTCAGCGACTCACTACACTATCAAATTTTCCACTTAGCCGCCGAAAACCCTAAAATAAACTTAGGTTTAATTTAAGAAGAAAATCTATTTATACATTGAAATACCATCTTTAAGAGCTTGTCTCTAAGCCTTTAAATCTGAAGAAATTGAAAATGATTCTTCTTCTTAATGCTCATCTTATCATGTGATTTGGAAATCATTAGCAAGTTATTTTTGATCGCTAACATAGTGTACCGTTTATCATTACCATGCCAAGGAATTGCTTGCCATCTTTTATTGGTTTTCTTCAAATTAATTTTATTTACATCATCATTTTTTATGAGAACTAAAGTTGCCTTTACGCTTCTTATGTCATGATTTATTTTTCTCCCCAAACTCTTTCTTGCATTTCTATCAATTTTGTTCCTCAATTTTGACAACATAATAGTAGGTGGATCACAACAAAGAGATTATTAAAAGATTCATTTATGTTTGGATGTTTATGTGTAGGTCAATGTGTTGTTTTAGAACCAAGTGTCATTTAGATTCACAAATAGCCAGTGTTGTACGTTGGATATGAAATGCATTGGTTTCGCTTTGTTCCTTATTTTTTCTAGCTAATTTTAGGTTTCATGCTTTGTCCCTTATTTTTTCTGAACATGTTGTATAATTTTCATTACAAATATCTAAATATATACCAAATTATTTGAATAGATTTGTATATTGTACTTATAATGTTTCAATGGATTTGTTGTAATAGGTAATTACAATGTCAACTCCAGACGAGAAAAGAGAGCTTGTTATGTTAAAGTAGCAAATGGTGATTCATGGTGATGGGAAATGTTATTGCCCTTGTTGTGAATGTAGGGGTTTTAATGGAAGAAGAATACCTTTAAAAATAGTTGAAAAACATTGTAGGGAGAATGGGAACATTGAAGGGGGCAATGAATATCGTCCCATGGTAAGTAATTAGTTATTATAGATCTTTAACGGTATTATACATTAATTGTTTTTTTTAAATTTATCTTTCAACATAATATTTGTGATATACTCTAACTGTATTTTATTGCTTCTATTGTTTTTATTAAAGAAAAATCATCCTAAGAATGTGATGCCGCCTAACAGGAGACATTTTCATAGAGATAATACTGAAGAACAAGCTGAACTTAATCGTGTGGATAATGATGATCACATTATTCCTATGGACAATGATGATATTAATAATACAATTGATGATGATGGGACAAATAGATTGATCCAAGACATTTATAATGCTCCAATGGATGATGATGTTAACTTGGAGGAGGATAACTTGCAGGATGATAAAGATGACAATCATGAGGACAATGATGATGAATATATTTTGGATAAACCTATCCTTCAAAATTCCGTTGAATCCCTATATGAAGGCACAAGAAAAAGTGTTCTCTCTGCTGTAATGTTGTTGGTCAACTTGAAGGTATCAAATGGTTCATCAAACACATGTATGAAACATATCCTAAGGTAAGCAACATAATTTTACAGTTTTATGCAATTTTCAACTTTTATTTTATTTTATTTTCAGTGTCAATTGATGTCTAAATTAAGGATGCAATATTTATAATGATTAATATAATTTTCATTATTGATTTTGTTTTTGTATATTGTTGTTGTAGGTTGATAGGTGAATATTTCTTACCATCACCAAATAATTTACCTCAAACATACCGAGAATTATCTGCCATTCTGAAGGAAATTGGAATGGAATATCATGCTATTGATGCATGCCCCAATGATCACATCATATATTATGGACAATATGCATCTGAATCGAATTGCCCGCAATGTCAAATCAGTAGATATCGAACTGACCAGTTAACAAAAAAGGTGCCTCACAAGGTTCTTTGTTATATTCCCATAATTCCACGCCTGCAACGACTATTCAGATGTCAGAACATAACACAGTTTATGGATTACCATGCACATAATAGAAGTGAAGATGTTGTTCTTCGAATGCCTGCAGATGGTTCTTTATATAAAAATATCTAAGAAAGATGGCCAATTTTTAAAGAAGAACCTCGCAATGTTAGGATTTCATTGGCAGATGATGGTGTAAATCCATTTGGTGAGCTCAGGTCTATCTACTCGGTGTGGCCTGTTTTTGTTATAAACAATAACCTTCCTCCTTGGATGTCAATAAAGAGAGAGAACACAATGTTGGCAATGATTGTTCCTGGTATATTTTTATAACGATATTGTTTTTTTGATGTTTAACATTTCATTTGTCTTGTTCATTGCACAATTTCATATATGTATACAAGGTGTAGTAATTATGTGTATTTTTTGACCATTTAGGTAAGTACCAAGTGAAACATATGAATGTATATATTGAGCCTCTTGTCGATGAGCTGTTAAAGTTATGGGACAACATCACTATGTACGACATCTCTAGACCAATAAGTGAAAGAGGATTTCAATTCCATGGCATTCTTACATGGACAATTCACGATGCACCAGGACTAACACATTTTTGTGGTATATAACACACTATTGCACTTAAATAAGTTAGATGTTGATGATATTATAATGTTTGTTTTTTAAATAATTGCTTGTTATATAACTAATGATGCCATTAATGCGTATCTTCTAGGTCTTCAAACAAAGGGTAAATTTGCATGTCCAGTTTGTGGTCCTAGGATGAGATCTCGTCGTTCAAGAAGTTTAGGAAAGAAGGTGTTTGATGAATACAGGCACTTTCTCCCTAAGAACCATAGGTATCAAAATACCGATAAACATATTTTCAATGGGAAAGAGGAGAGTGGGATAAAATCACGAATAATGACACCACACATATGGAAGTTGGAATATAATAAATCAAATTGTCAATGTAAGTCAATCTTCATCATCGTATGCAATATATTAAATTTTTTAATTGTGTTGAATTCTCATGTCTACTGTGTATAATCTAACAATTGTTATGTTAATTTCATTTATGTAACATATAGTTGGTCGTCAAGGCATTGATCTACTTCCACGAGGAATGAAAAGTTTCCCCAAACAATTCAGTAGGTTTCCCTATTATGAGCAACTACAAATAACTCATTTGTTCGACACAATGCATATCGGGAAGAATGTAACAAAAATGTTGTGGAGAATCTTAGATGGAAGGCGTGACAAAGAAAAAATTTCTAAAATTTGTAGTGACATTCAAGAAGGCAATCATGCAATGCTAAATACTATTGATTTAAATAGGACTAATGGATTCGATTGAAATAGCCTCCCATGGTTATTTAAAGAAGATAAAAGCAATGTTGTAAAAGAGCTCATTCAAAAAATTAGATTTTCAACAGGATTTGCTTCAAACATCAAGAATATATTAACAAAGAAAGGTGAATTTGGCGGGTTAAAAACTCATGACTGGCATACCTTCATCAAGGTAATTTATTTCATATATTTGTTATGTATTGGTAAGAATCAATTTAATATTTTTAAATTTTGTAAATATATTGTTAATATGAAATCAGAAATTTATTAATGTGCTATTGTTTTGTTACAGTATGTGCTACCTCTATCTTTTCCTGATAGCTTTGACAACAACGTAAAACAAGTTATATATGACCTTGGAAAATACATGAGGTAAATAACGACAGATGAATTACATATTATTATTTATATGTAATAAAAATATTGTAGAAGTTGTTGATGACATGTGTTTTACTTGTAATATTCATGTATACAATATTGTCTTTGTTGAAACCTATTTTTTTCTCGTAACATTTGTAGGTGGTTGTCATCTAAATAAATCCATAAGGAAGATATAAAATATTAGAAGAGAGAAATTCCTCATTTAATGTGTGCAATGAAAAAGTATCTACCTCCAGCATTTTTTAATGCGCAAGAACACTGCTTCATACACCAGGTTGGGGGGATTGAATTGTGTGGACCTGTACACATAAGGTCAATGTGGATGGTGGAGAGACACTTGAATTCATTGAAGGCTTTAGTTAGACAAAGAGCACATCCTGAGGGTTCTATGGTGGAGGCGTATATGGTATATCAAACGTTAGTGTATATTAGCGATTATCTTCCTGATTTAGGGAGGAAAATTAATATGCATTGCATTTGGGGTGTCAATAACGTCAAAATATATGAAGTAGAGGTCTTGGTCAAGAATGGTAAAATGAGGAAAGTGAAAGGTATTATATTATTTGATTTTTATCTATATGTTATTTCTTCAATTTATATTATACATCCATCAATTATTATTATTCATTATTCTTACTAATTTATATTTTTTTATTGTAGGTGGTTGAGTGTGGAATGCACTACATTTATACATTGCTAACAATCTTGATTGGATGAAGATATGGATAGAACAATCTTAACAACATGATGGTAGGTTATCATGGGAAGGGGTGGTTACATTAATTAAAAGAGCTCATCACAATGAAGATCACAATATTACGCAGAGGGAGATTGATTTAGCATATGGTTTAAAACATAAACAGGTAAGAATATAAAATTTTACCCGCACTTTATGTTATTATACAAAATGTTAATGTATTATTTTTTAATATTTATTAAGTTTAAATACGTTTATTAATTATTAATTTATTTTGTACTTGTCGGGAATATTGCAGTTGAAGCACCACAAAGCTATGTGGTATAATGGTCGAAAATTTCACGTCAAAAGCGTGGATGACACGAAGAAAATCGCAGATTCAGGGATAACTGCAGTGTTTCAAGTCACTAATGTTTCTTCTAGAAGTGACAAACATCCAAGACTAATAGAAAATAGATATTACGAATATTTGGATGATATAATCGAGTGTGACTTCAAATCCTTCAAGATAATTATGTTTGAGGTCAAATGGTATCGTTTACGGATAAATGAACGTGATCCTGAAAGAACTGTTATTCATCATGACAGTTTTACCATGGTTAATACAAGGACATTTGAGCCGAGTCTAGAAAGATATGTTCTTCCCAACCAATGTGAGCAGGTATTCTATTGCGAGGTTCCTGGTAAACTAGGTTGGTCGTTTGTTGTTAGATATTGTCAGGCTGCTAAATTGTAGCTTTTAAGTGTCTTGAATCACTAAATTGTCAAACCAGGGTTGGTATGCTTCGAGCTGATACACAATATGTCCAGGCAAGCGTCTAGTCTTTTATTCGAATGCTATCCTAAAAATAAAACACACACCTATTCTAAGAATTTGAATTCTGATGACTAACTCAAAACTGAGCATTTCCTATGAAATCATAAACAGAGGCAAA
>JASDQU010257775.1:5848-15850 GCA_032191745.1 Picea mariana | reverse complement strand
ATTTGTAACATTCCACTTCAGTGCTCAAAGATTCAAACTTTGTGTAACTTCTTCTCTGTGTTTCACTAGGTCTTCTTGAATAACCCTTTTGTGTATGGCTCTCAAAGTAGTTAGTGTTCCTGTTGTTAGCTCTGCAATTTATAGATTTATGTCCAAAATTATTACAAGCATAACACAAACCAAAAAATATAGTTTGATACCTAGTAGTTGAAGATCTTATGAAAGGAGGTACTCTTATGAATCCTTCTTCTTCTTGAGGCCCGTCTATCTATTGTTGATTATGAAATATGAATCTTCTCGGTGGAGGAGTGTCCCTGTAATCTTCCTTGTATATCTTTCTATCCCCTTTGAATGTTCCTGCATAACTTTTTGGATTTGTTTCTTGCTCTGTTGTTTTGGAGCTTGATCCCTTTTCTATTTGATTGTATCCAAGTCCGGACTTGTCAAGATAAGATTTTTCACTGTGTTAGAACCCTATATAATAGGGAATCGGTATTCTGAATAATACCTATCTATTTCAGGGTTTACACTTTTTGCTCATGACGCATGGTGAAGGCGGAAAAAAGTGCTCGACACTGCCCAAGCATAAGCCAAGAAACTTGCATGCGAGCTTCAATGGCGAATTCCGATGCATTTTTAGCAAAAATTTATGAATTGGTTTGAATGGCAAAATTTTATTCTTGTGGTTTATTAGCAAAATTTGGTTTTTATAATCAAGTTTTGGTCTTTTGAGCCATAATTGGCCCCTCGGCCTTTATGCAGAGTTTTTGTCTTGTTTATCAAAATATAAATATTTTGACAAATATTTTTCCAAAAGGTTATAATGGCCTAGGGCCAGCCTCCGAATACTCCACACCGAGGATAAGCACCATTTCATAAACCAACAGCAAGCATACAAGCCAACGCTCAGGCGCGAGGGGCCAAGCACAAGTGGATAGCCTTGGGCTCACATCATCGATTATGTGTTGTAATCATGTGTTTATTTAAACTTTGAAGAATTCTCTTCCTTCGTCGATGTGGGACTAATCTCCTAGATAGAAAATATAAAATGCAGCAAGTTCAACCTCATGCCAGGTGCCACAGCTGATGTGCGGGTGTCTAAAATATTAACCATGTGTCAAGGGCGGTTTTTACAATCAGATATTCAGCCCTAATAACTTTCTGTTCGGCCATGTATCTCCTATCCTGAGCCATTTAAACGCACATCGCATGATTTCAAGCGTTTATGTGTCTAACTGCTAGTTCACTAGGGTTTATGCTCGTGCATGGAGGATGATGTTATGGCGGCCCATTTCACCAGGAAGTCCCCCAAAAGACCAGATAATCCAATCTAGTAAATGAGATAGAGTATACGAGCTAGAAAGCTGTACTTCATAGGCTTCAACGGTGAAAGTTTTTCCTTACTGGGGCATGTGGTAGATTGTGAGTAGTTCTAGTGGAGATCCAAGACAGTGGAATGACAATGTCTGGTCATTATGTAAACATAAAAAGTGTCAGCTGAAAGAGCACTTATCTTGCCCCCTCTACTGCAAGCTCTTGAGGGAAGCTACAACAATATGCGAGTGTCTTCATACATTTTGTAAGGAATGCATTTATCAGAAGATTCCCGATGAGGAGACATACTACTGCCCTGTATGTGATGTATATCTTGGCTGTGTGCCTATGGAGAAACTCAGGCTGGGTAACAACTTACAAGATGTCAGTACCAAAATATTTCCTTTAAAAAGGAGAAAGATGAAAGCACCAAAGAATGTCCCACTTATTTCTGCACTTGCTTGGAGGAAGGAACGATCATTATACTAATTAGTAATTAATACTCCTTCAGTTTCATCACAAGTCAGTCTATCAAGCCGAACAAAAGCTATGGAAAGAAAAGCTACTGCATCAAGGGGTATTTTCAGTAAGATGAATAGTGGAAGAGATGTGGATATTACACATGATCAATCTGAACGGCTTGACTCACTGGAATGTTCAAGGAGACAACGTAATTTAGGTGGTGAACCATTGAACCAGATGGATGATGATAATATACAAAATATGGCTACTCAAGACGTTTCTCAACAATGAACAGGCAAAGCTACAAATTGGGAACCACTGGCATGTCTTGCAGAGGCAACAAACAGGACCGAGACATCTTAATTACCTATGCTAGGCTTAGCTGTAGTTAAAACAGAACATATTGATAAGCATCGATGTGTAAAGCATGGAAGTGGCATGAAGAGGAGGGGTTCTAGTTCAATCAATTCGGCCAGAAAGAAAGAGTCAGGCAAGTTTCATCCTTTGCCTAATTCAAAGGTGCCACGGAAATTGCATATGACAGGTCCAGAGAGAGTATCTGTATCCAGGAAACAGAGAGCTGTGGCTGGATCTCTAAAAAATGGTTCCTCTATGAAATATGAAAGAAGAAGTAACCCTGTTTGGTTTTCCCTATTAGCCTCATAAAATCAAGATGGAGACAATTCTCTTCCACAAATTTCAAAATGTTATCTCAGAATCAAAGATGGAAATGTACTAGTCTCATATGTCAAGAAATATCTTGTAAAGAAGCTCAATCTTAAGAATGAATCTGAGGTTGAAATAACTTTTTGTGGGCAACCTATTGTTCCAAGCTTATCCCTGTATAGTCTTGTAGAGTTATGGATACAATATGTTGCTTCATCAGACCGGTTTTCCTCTATGCAGGACGTGGATCCTGAGAGGGCTGTGTCTAAATTTAGTTCAGGTGCTTGGTAACAGTAGTGAGATGGAGAATGATGATACAGGAACATCAAACAAGGAAAATGGTAGTTTCTTTAGTGATTTTTCTCAAAATATAGAGTAGAGTAATAGCAAACCTCCTACACAATTAGAAAGCTTGGATAACATTTTTGGTTCTCTGTCCATCAATCCATCTCTATCCGAGAGTTATCAACAGCCTGTGAATTCGGGGAATGCTACTTCTAATAATCCATGAATGGGACTTCTTTAAGATAGTGGGGGCATTTTCTTTTGGAAAATAAAGATGCAATTGTTAATTGCTCCGAATCACCACAAACATCATTGAGAGAGAAGGAAAACATGGTTTTGGGTTTTCTTGGAGGTAGCACAACAGTTAATGATAAAACCACAGTGACAGAAAGGATGAATGACAAAACCACAGCAAGCCTGTTTCCGTTGAGATGCCAGACTTGATAGATACTAGCGAAATGGATTTGCTTGGAGATGAAGCTGGAAGACAAGACCCAAACTCCGCCAGAATGAATGAAGCAGATCCACGATTCGAGGCAGCAGTTGAGGAAGATCAGGGAGCAAATGGCAGCTCGACTAGGGGAAATTTAAATTCTCTAGACAAATGGCAAAGTCTTCCCGCATTTCAGGAAGAGGTTTAAACACAATTTTCCCCAGTTGGAAGTGAATTCGTGATAGCAAGAAGCAAAAAATGACAGATGGCCCAGATTTTATGGCAAAGATCCCCCAACAACTCAACATTCATTTCCAACAGTTCCAAAATTCGAGAGACCCATCAAACTTTCTGAAATAAGTTGTTATTTACATTTTTCGATTTGGTTTTCTGGGAGACCATCTGCGACAGGTGTCTATCATTGTAACCGTTTTCTATTTTTAGAAAGCAGGGGTAGAGTTCAATTTTTTCTGAGGACTGATAGCAATTTTTGTTTATATAGACATGTAAAAGGCAAGCAGAGGGTTTGACCTGTGTGGGTTTCGGTTTGAGCAGTGAAGTATTTTTCTTTTTGGTTTGGGTTGAGTAGGAGAGGGTTCGACCTGTGTGAGGGGGTTAAACCTGTAGGAAATTTTTTCCCTTTTTGCTGGACACTGGGCTGTGTTTGGCCAGAAAACATTTTTTGTAATCTTTAGATGACTGATCAGTAATAGACATGTTGTTTACAGGATTCCTGTGTGGAGGTGGTTGTGGCGTTTCCCTTATCTGTTAAATGTTTTCCTGTTATCATTACGCTTGTTTTCAATTTCTTATTGTCAGAAGATAGTAACAGAGAAGAATTTATTGGCAAATACTCTGCATCTTTTCTTTCGATAATCTTTATGTTACTCTTCTAAAAATCTCAGTTAAGGAATTCTTAGTTGCTCCTTTGCTTGGTTTTTTCCTCCCTTATTTCTTCCTAAAATTGACACCATCAAAACTTAATTCGATCCAACATTTCCGCTACCTTTCCCTGTGTAAGAACTTTGTCCAGATCTGAGAAGTGAATCACATTTTTTAGTGTAGACCCCATTTGCCCAATGTCCCTCCTTATTGTCCCAAACTAACCATTTAAAAATCAAAAACTCCATATTTTCATTACCTTCATAGCTAGCCTAAAATCCATCCCATACAAACCAAGTTAAATCGAAAGAGAGAGCCCTCTCTGAGTCTTGGAGGGCTAGATCCAAGACTCCAAGCGGTTTGAGGTTACCTCTGTGATTGCCTCCGAAGCCTTAGGCAAATTACAGAGCGCTAACATTTTGGCAAATCCACTGGGGAATTCTCCAGAGGTGCACTTCAAGTTCAGATTTGACTTCTGATGGTGAACAGAAGACAAACATAGGAAGGTTGTACCATTCACCTGGTGACTCCATTGTTAAATATCCCGAGCTTCAAAGTTCACAAGCGACTTCACTGCTGAAGAATCTAGATTTCAAAGCCTTGATGATGTTTCAAGATGATAGGGTATGTGGAAAATCCTATATCTTGTGAAGCCATAGAAGAATTCAGGGGTAAGTTAGCAGAATTTCACATTTTCGAAGAGTTTTTAACAACTGTGTTTCGTATTTTGGAATCGAGCAAATTTCCTCCTGAAAGTAAAATTTGTTTTCTTGAGCTAGTTGTTGAAAAGTTCGAAAATGATATTGAAATTTTGGATTCTCAAATTCAGTCATATAATTTCCTAGATCTCAAAGAATTCTTGGAAAATATTCCTTATCCAAAGCAAGGGGAAATCGTACTACCTGTTGATTTGCAGATTGATGATGATAATGTTTTCAAGTATAAGGATGAAGTTGTAGATGCATGGTTTAATTTTGAAGATGGAATTGATCTACTAGTCATAGAAGATCTAGGAACAAATATCATGCATCATGCTTTAATTGATCCTATAGCAGATTACATGGAGGTTTATGTTATCTTGAGTTTTCAAACATGTATTTTCTATAATGACCAAATATGTCACCAGTTGCCAGTACATATTTCAGCCTTGATTTTCATCAAGCACGATGAGGAAATCCAATCATGGGATCAACTGCTGGGTTGGATTCATTGGCACCTTTTCATTACCTGATTGAATCCGTAACTGTTAGCAAAGTAGGGTAGGTAGGAATGCGCCAATAAGCTCAACAGGATGAGCACTTTTCTTTTTTATCTCTTCATAGTTTTATTTCCAGTTTACAGTTTGGTGGGCAACCCAATGATCAGTTGGTCAGAGAAATTCAGAGTTCAATGGTTCTAGACATCTTCTTCGGAGCTATCTTCCCCAGGTGGAGCCTATGTTAGAACCCTATATAATAGGGAATCAGTATTTTGAATAATACCTATCTATTTCAGGGTTTACACTTTTTTCTCATGACGCATGGTGAAGGCGGCAAAAAGCACTCGACACTGCCCAAGCATAAGCCAAGAAACTTGCACGTGAGCTTCAATGGTGAATTTTGATGCATTTTTAGAAAACATTTATGAATTGGTTTGAATGGAAAAATTTTATTCTTATGGTTTACTAGCAAAATTTGGTTTTTATAATCAAGTTTTGGTCTTTTGAGCCAAAATTGACCCCTCGGCCTTTATGGATATTTTTTGTCTTGTTTATCAAAATATAAATATTTTGACAAATATTTTTCCAAAAGGTTATATTGGCCTAGGGCCAGCCTCTGAATACTCCACACCGAGGATAAGCACCATTTCATAAACCAACAGCAAGAATACAAGCCAACACTTGGGCGCGAGGGGCCAAGCATAAGTGGATAGCCTTGGGCTCACATCATCGATTATGTATTGTAATCGTGTGTTTATTTAAACTTTGAAGAATTCTCTTCCTTCGCCGATGTGGGACTAATATCCCAGATAGACAATATAAAATGCAACAAGTTCAAACTCATGCCAGGTGCCACAGCTGATGTGCGGGTGTCTAAAATATTAACCAGGTTCAAGGGTGGTTTTTACAGTCAGATATTCAGCCCTGATAACTTTCTATTTGGCCATGTATCTCCTATCCTGATCCATTTAAACGCACATCGCATGATTTCAAACGTTTATGTGTCTAACTGCCAGTTCACTAGGGTTTATGCTCGTGCATGGAGGATGATGTTATGGTGGCCCATTTCACCAGGAAGTCCCCCAAAAGACCAGATAATCCAATCTAGTCAATGAGATAGAGTATACGAGCCAACAAGCTATACTTCATAGGCTTCAAATGGTGAAAGTTTTTCTTTACTGGGGCATGTGGTAGATTGTGAGTAGTTCTAGTGGAGATCCAAGACAGTGGAATGACAATGTCTGGTCATTATGTAAACATAAAAGGCATCAGCTGAAAGAGCACTTATCTTGCCCCCTCTGCTGCAAGCTCTTGAGGGAAGCTACAACAATATGCGAGTGTCTTAATACATTTTGTAAGGAATGGATTTATCAGAAGCTTCTCGATGAGGAGACATACTATTGCCTTGTATTTGATGTATATCTTGGTTGTGCGCTTGTGCAGAAGCTCGGGCCGGGTATCAACTTACAAGATGTTAGTACCAAAATATTTCCTTTAAAAAGGAGAAAGATGAAATCAATCGAGAATGTCCCACTTATTTCTGCACCTTCTCGGAGGAAGGAACGGTCATTATCCTCATTAGTAATTAATACTCCTCCAGTTTCATCACAAGTTAGTCTATCAAGCCGAACAAAAGATGTGGCAAGAAAAGCTACTGCATCAAGGGGTATTATCAGTAACATGAATAGTGGAAGAGATGTGGATATTACACATGATCAATCTGAACAGCTTGAATCACTGGAACGTTCAAGGAGACAACGTAATTCAGGTGGTGAACCATTGAACCAGATGGCTGATGATAATATAAAAAATATGGCAACTCAAGATGTTTCTCGACAATGAACAGGAAAAGCTACAAATTGGGAACCACTGGCATGTCTTGTAGAGGCAACAAACAGGACTGAGACATCTCAATTACCTATGCTAGGCTTAGCTACCGTTAAAAAAGAACATACTGATAAGCATCGAAGTGTAAAGCATGGAAGTGGCATGAAGAGGAGGGGTTCCAGTTCAATCAATTTGGCCAGAAGGAAAGAGTCAGGCAAGTTTCATCCAGGGCCTAATTCAAAGGTGCCACGGAAATTGCATATGACAGGTCCAGAGAGAGTATCTGTATCCAGGAAACAGAGAGTTGTGGCTGGATCTCTGGAAAACGGTTCCTCTATGAAATATGAAAGAAGAAGTAACCATGTTTTGTTTTCCCTATTAGCATCGTAAAATCAAGCTGGAGAAAATGCTCTTCCACAAATTTCAAAATGTTATCTCAGAATCAAAGATGGAAATGTACCAGTCTCATATGTCAAGAAATATCTTGTAAAGAAGCTCGAGCTTAAGAATGAATCTGAGGTTGAAATAACTTGTTGTGGGCAACCTATTGTTCCAAGCTTATCCCTGTACAGTCTTGTGGAGTTCTGGATACAATATGATGCTTCATCAGACTGACTGTCCTCTATGCAGGACATGGATCCTGAGAGGGCTATGTATAAATTCAGTTCAGGTGCTTGGTAACAGTAGTGAGATGAAGAATGTTGATACATGAACATCAAACAAGGAAAATGGTAGTTTCTTTAGTGATTTTGCTCAAAATATAGAGAAGAGTAATAGAAAACCTCTTGTACAATCAGAAATCTTGGATAACATTTTTGGTTCTTTGTCCATCAATCCATCTTTATCAGAGAGTTATCAGTAGACTATGAATTTGGGGAATGCTACTTCTAATGATCCAGGAATGGGACTTCTTTAAGACAGTGGGGGCATTTTCTTTTGGAAAATAAAGATGCAATTGTTAATTTCTCTGAATCACCACAAACATCAATTAGAGAGAAGGAAAACAGGGTTTTGGGTTTTCTTGGAGGTAGCACAACAGTTAATGATAAAAACACATTGACAGAAAGGCTGAATGACAAGACCACAACAAGCCTGTTTTTGTTGAGATGCCAGACTTGATAGATACTAGCGAAATGGACTTGCTTGGAGATGAAGCTGACAGACAAGATCCAAATTCCGCCAGAATGAATGAAGCAGATCCACGATTCGAAGCAGCAGTTGAGGAAGATCAGGGAGCATATGGAAGCTCGACCAGGGGTAATTTAAATTCTCTAGACAAATGGCAAAGTCTTCCCGCATTTCAGGCAGAGGTTTAAACACAATTTTCCCCAGTTGGAAGCAAATTCGTGATGGCAAGAAGCAAAAAATGACAGATGGCCCAGATTTTATGGAAAACATCCCCCAACAACTCAACATTCATTTCCAACGGTTCCAGAATTTGAGAGACCCATCAAACTTTCTGAAATAAGTTGTTATTTACATTTTTCGATTTGGTTTTCTGGGAGACCGTCTGCGATAGGTGTTTATCATTGTAACCGTTTTCTATTTTTAGAAAGCAGACAAGGAGAGGGTTCAACTTGTGTGGGTTTCGGTTCAAGCAGTGAAGTATTTTTCATTTTGGTTTGGGCTGAGTAGGAGAGGGTTCGACCTGTGTGAGGGGGTTCGACCTGTAGGAAATTTTTTCCCTTTTTTTGGACAGTGGGCTGTATTTGGCCAGAAATTTTTTTCTGTAATCTTTAGATGACTGATCAGTAATAGACATGCTGTTTACAGGATTCCTGTGTGGAGGTGTTGGTGGCGTTTCCCTTATCTGTTAATTGTTTTCTTGTTATCATTACGCTTGTTTTCAATTTCTTATTGTCAGAAGATAGCAACAGAGCAGAATTTATTGGCAAATACTCTTCATCTTTTCTTTTGATAATCTTTATGTTACTCTTCTAAAAAGATCAGTTAAGGAATTCTTAGTTGCTCCTTTGCTTGGTATTTTTCTCCCTTATTTTTTCCTAAAATCGACACCATCAAAACTTAATTCGATCCAACATTTCCGCTACCTTGCCCTGTGTAAGAACTTTGTCCAAATCTGAGAAGTGAATCACATTTTTAAGCACAGACCCCATTTGCCCAATGGCCCTCCTTGCTGTCCCAAACTAACCATTTAAAAATCAAAAACTCCATATTTTCATTACTTTCATAGCTAGCCTAAAATCCATCCCATACAAACCAAGTTAAATCGAAAGAGAGAGCCCTCTTTGAGTCTTGGAGGGCTAGATCCAAGACTCCAAGTGGCTTGAGGTTACCTCTGTGATTGCCTCCATAGCTTTAGGCAAATTATAGAGCACTAACACACTGCTAATAATGTCATCCAGAACTTTTGAGCTATTCTGCATATTTTTATTTTGAATATCCTTTCTTAGTGTGACAATCTCTTCTTCCAAGTTTCCAATGATCCCGTCCTTTCCTTCTAGTTGTTCTTTGAGTGCTTCTTCAATTTTTTTATCTTCTTCTATTTAAACCTTCAATTTTGTAATCATTTGTTCTAGTTCTTGAGTGTCTTTTTTCTTATCTATTTTTTCTTGTAGTTTCTTGTTTTTCTTCTTTTCTCTTCTGATAACTTCTATGGCACTCATTAATTCTTCTTGGAAGTCAACTTCTGCCTCTTCAATTTCTTATTCATATGCTTCTTTAGAGTCTTCTTTATCAGAGTCTTCTACTACCATGAATAGAAATCTCCCCGTTTCACTGTCATTGACTTCATCTTCATCTAATGATGAGATGTCTTCTTTGGTGAAAAAGTTTTTCTTGAAAACTTTCTTTGTAGTTCTTTTACCTTTATATGTTTGTCTGCCTTTTGAGTAACCTTCATCATTTCTCTTTTTCTTATGAGGACATTTGTTAGCAAAATGACCAATACCATCACAATTAAAACAAATTAAAG
>JASDQU010257774.1:0-16023 GCA_032191745.1 Picea mariana | reverse complement strand
GACCAATCCACAAAAAGGGATTTGGTCTTTTACAATAGCCGACATGATCAATCCGCAATAGGGGATTGATCTAATGAATAATACAACAATAATAATTAGAATACACTTTGCAGTTACATTATTTTAACAGTTCAAAGGATGCACATAAGGCTACTTAAACAACTGCAACCTTAGCACCTTCTATCCAACAGAAGCAGATTGCATAAGAGAGAAGATATTGTTTCTTCACCTACGATGTTTCCTACACAATGCCCCATCAAGCCTAGAGACAATAGGTTGGTGGAACCGATTCAACCCCACCAACAACAAGTTAATGATAGCCTTCCACAGACCAAGCAACACAACTTCTCCAACAAGGCACGTAACTCACCAAGATTCAGATTTAGAAAACGCTTTCCCCTCTTCCCTGGGCACTCAATGCAATTGAGACCATTGCTTCCTAAGGGGGGAGCATTGATCTAGGTGGATATTGGTGGCCACCCACCTGGTCCAAATTCCAACTGGCTCATCTTAATAGTTTTCAGTTCAACACGTTTCTCTATAATGGGGACACTTCTTTGTAAATATGGTCTTTTCACTTCTGAGGCTGTCTTGAATCCCTACACAACATCCAGGTGGATATTGGTGGCCACCCATCTATTCCAACTGGCCTCTTTTGGAAATTTTCATCTCAATACATCTTTCTGTACTTCGGGGGTCGTTTTGAGGCCCTTAACAACATTTGTTTGGATTTCCATAGTCAAACTATTAACAAAGTCAAATTTTAATAGCATAATGTGTATTTCTCGAAAATACCTTTCCAACGGGCTATCACATGCCTAAAACAAAGATTGTATGCTAAAGTTATGACCCCGGGAAGTTGATGTACTAATTTACCCCAATGGGGCCCACATGACTTTTGACGCTTCATCTCCTAGGGGTTAGGTTTTTGGATGTCTAGGGTTTGGGAATTCAAGTTTATTGTAAAAAGGCCTTTAGAGACTCATTGTACTCATCTTCTGGCGAATGATCATAGTCGTCACATCTCTTCTCAAAGATAAAGTTGCCACCATTCTAGTAAGTCTTGCACTCTATATTTTTACAGTCTCTATACATTTCTTTCATTAATAGAAATCATGTATTGTTGTATTTCTTTGTTTCTGGTAATATTTATGTGTATTTCATTGTAATATCTCTACTTTCATTTCATTCTAAAAATAATCCAGATTAGCTAACAACTAAGCAACATGCAGGGATAACTGTCAGATTACTGGGTAAACCTTTCATTCTATCAACTCGTAGATTCTTATTGTGTATAACTTAGATCTAGTAAAATATTTAGTTTACATCTCTATTATGTCTTAGGTTTAGGAAGAGCCTAAAGGCGCAGGGTAATATTATCCTACAATAGACTGGTGATTCTATTGGGGAATGCCACTATTATTTAGTTAGTTTTCTTTCTCAGTTTCTTTGATTTGTCTTTCCAATATCCTTGCTTGTTGTGAGCCCCATTCTTTGTTCTTGATCTGTCAATAAGTCTTTTACGAGACTATTTGAAAGTTTTCAGTCTCAGATCTATTGTTTTTTGCAATCATATGATCATGGTCATGATCTACCTATACACACAGAGCGACCTTACCCCTTTTGGTCATTGGTTGCCTCATCACTAGGCACAACCGCTTCAAGAATTGTACTACCCGGTGCGACTAGTTCTCTTAGTTTCTTTCTGCACCTTTGGGAGGAGCGATCGGTTGCTTTGTGGCCATTAACAGGGTGTGACCAGCCTTAAAAGACCATTTTTTTAAGGGGAATCCTTCAAAACACAACCAATATATGTTTCTGTCTTTTCTTCCAACCCTCCAGATCTTTTTTGGATTTCTCCCAACAATCATTGTTGCAATATTTTTCAAAGTCATTTTGAAATGTTTTCTTTTGTGTGTCATTTTGTTTATTTGATTAAAATCACTTTTTGTTTTTGTGGGTATGGTTTAGATCATCTAATCTCATTCCCTCGGACTTTTAAAGTGATGATGGTACTTTTGTGAAGATAATACATTTGTTTTTAAAAATCTTTTGGGTGTTCCTTTAGATTTGTTTCCATTGTTTAAACAAATCCAACTCTCTTGATTTGCACCTCATCTTAGAGTGCAGTCTTTTTTTAAATTATTTGTCTTTTTTTACCATTGAAAGCTTGAGTTTTATGTTGACGACATTCTATTGGATTACTGAGAGGGGGGCTGAATCAGTAATAGAGCAATTTAATCATTTTTAACCATAAAATGCAAGTGTTATATCAATGTAACATTATCATCCAATAGTTTCAAATTAAATAAATAATAAACAAATGAGAAATCATACACATACACAGTACACCGTTGTTTTTACGTGGAAACCCAAAGCGGGAGAAAATCACATAATGTTTTTTCTCATATGTATTTAAGAATTACATTCATTGGAAGCACCAAATTGTTTTGTTTTCCAACTGCAACTGGAAGGAGGGTCCAACCCCCTAGTTTCTCAGGATACAACCTGAGGGAAGCTCCAACTCCCCAATTCTCTTGCTACAACCAGAAGGAGGCTACAACCCCCTAAGTTCTCTGGCTACAACCGGAAGGTGGCTACAACCACTTGTCCTTGCCCCATCAAACCACCCTGAAATATAAGTAGAATGATGGAACCACTATCACACTATCACTGTGAGATATACTGCTATAAACATGTACCAATCAACCTACACCAAACAACCTGTAACAACTTGTACCAAACAACCTGTAGTTAACCTGTACCATAAACAAGTGCATAAACCATGCACCAACCTGTACCATTAACAAGTGCATCAACCATGCACCAAATATGTAACAATCATGCATCAAATACACATAAACTATGACTCATCAAGATGTACCAACATCATCAACTATACACCTCATGTATGTGCTAACTCATCAACTACTTGTCTCAACCATGTACCCAACATGTACCTCAACCAAAAGCCCTCAACAATTTCATCATCCAAATATGATTTGTAACTCTGTGATAGACCTGGTGTATATGATCACGTACTTGCAAACCTTCCTTAACTTTAACAACAAGAGACTAGAATTTTCATCAAACTTTACTTTAGTCTCACATGACTAATTTTGGATTAGTTAACAACCCTAACTTGAAATAATCATAACTATGTACCTGTAATGAATAAAGATCTGAAAATAGTAGAGAACGTTCTTCAATTTCTTTTGTGCAATTCCTCCAGGTTTCACTACTTGGAACCTCTCAGAAAAGGAGTTATAGAAAAAATGGCATACCTTGTTGAATTTTGGCTTATTCTAGAGAGCGAACTTGTAGAGCGTTCCCCACACAGAATATTTGTTTTCTGGATCTGAAAATGGTACACATAATACTACAAAATGTACTATAACCAATACATCTAGTCTTACTGAATTTGGATCTGTTATGAAGAAGTTATGATGTTTTTACCCGAAACACCTGTTTTAGACTAGTTTCAAGACTAGCCACAAACCCTATTTTCCACGAAGTGTAAATCCAAAAATACAATGACCCACAAGCTGAAATTTTTATCACTGCTACTTGGATATATTTCCTCAACGACCTCCATATTTATCAGTCTGAATCATTCTAGAAAAAAATTTATTTATAAAATGGTGAGATGACTTGTAAATAACATACCTTAGAAAGCATCATCAAAAGAATTTATCCTCCCTTGAATTTCAGCCTTCTTTACTTCACCTTCCCTCTGAAATTCGCCTTAGATATTCTTTGGTTACCTCAGTCACTTGTAGATATTCAATATGCTCAAGTGTAATTAAAATAAGAGACCCTGTCCTCTTATTTATACTTTTATGTAGCTTCCTCAAGGGGTTACCTTCTAACCATCTTAAACCACTTTCCTTATTTTAGGGCTAACCCACTTCTAACCACTTGTCCACTTAGTAATTTCTCCATTAACTTTATTATTTAAATAATTCTTTTGTATCCACTTTGAATTATAGTACACTCATCACCTCACTATATTATTTAAATAATTTCTTCTTTGAAACCACTTTGACTACTTTGACCTTTTGGGGCTTCTAGATGACTCATGAGGGTTCTCCAACTTCACATGGCCATAAATCTCTAACCGTGAGGAGTTATGGTCTCATCCTTAGTCGTGGCCTACCAATATGCTGTCAAAATTGAGCATAAGCTCAAACAAAAGACATGACAATTTGGGTTGGGAAACCTCTCACAACAAAAGCCAGGAAAGGGCGACCCCAACCCACAGAACAAAGGACAAAGAAAAGATGCACAGTATCAGGACAACCAGTCCAAGCCACAAGCAAAGAAGGACACCAGAAAGACAAAGAAAGATACCGGGAAGTGGTGCGACTTCCATAAGAGCCCTTGGCATAACACTGTTGATTGTCGCTCAAAGCAGATGCTAGTGGTTGAAGTGAAAGCCTCTGAATCGGATATAGGTTCTGACTCTGAGTCAAAAACAGAAAGAGGAAGATGGATCATTGATGTGGAACCCAATTCCATTGTTGCTACTACCAAGCTCCAACATGGTGAACTAGACGAGTCAGAAGAAGGAGAGCACCTCTTCCATTCCCAGATGTGGGTAAAAGGCACCCCACTGCACTTCATTATTGATAGTGGTAGCCAAAAGAGCCTCATCTCAGCAGAGGTCGTCAAGCGGTTGGCCCTACCGACAATGCCGCACCCACAACCCTACACCATTGGATGGCTCCGCCAAGGAAGTGATCTTCATGTCAGCCAACAGTGTCGACTATCGTACAACATCAAGCCCTTCAAAGATGAGGTATTGTGTGATGTTGCTCCTCTCGAAGTTTGTGATGTTATTTTGGGCCAACCTTATTTATGAAAACATCATGATGTATATGAGTCTAGGCCTCGTAGTGTTATTATTACTTTGAACAGGATACCCAAGGCTGTCCCACCTAGTGCTATTTCCTTTATCTCTGCTAAGCAATGCAGGAAGGTCATATCTCAGACAAGGAAATTTGTCTTCTTCGTGATCTTCTCTCAGAATGAGAGAAAAATCATAGCCTCATCTACGGTCTCTGCGGTCGACCTCTCCCACAGAAGAAGCAAGTATATAAGTTCGTGGAAGAATACTCAGATATCTTCTCCTCGCCTACCGGGGTACCTTTGCACTGCCAGGTCAAGCACCCCATCGATCTGGCCCCCGGCGCACCGCTGCCCAATGGGCCAGTCTATCGTCGCTCTCTATTAGAGAATGAGGAGATCAAGCGACAGATCCAATAATTGCTCCACAAGGGGCACATCCGTCCTAGCTCATCACCTTGCGGGAGCCCAATCGTGCTGGTACAGAAGAAAGATGGAACCTGGCGACTTTACATTGATTATCGAGCTCTAAATAAAATCACGGTCAGAAACCGGTACCTGATTTCCCGAATCGAATACCTCCTTGATCAACTCATGGGGGACAAATAATTCAGTAAGATTGATATGAAGTCTGGCTACCACCAGGTCCCGATAGAATAGATAGATGTATGGAAGACCACCTTCAAGTCAAAGGAAGGCCTTTTTGAATGGTTGTTCATGCCCTTTGGTCTGAAAAATTCTCCAGCCACTTTCATGAGGATGATGGACGATATCCTGTGACCGTTCACCAATACTTTTGTAGTGGTGTATCTTGATGACATTCTCATTTACAACAAGACTTGGGTCGAACACTTGCAACATATTTAGCAGGTTCTGCACACCCTGCGACAACACAAGCTATATGCCAACTTGGAAAAATGATCCTTCGACATGGACAGGGTCCATTACCTAGGCTACATTGTTGATCAACATACATGTGGATCCATCCAAGATCCAAGTCATCCATGACTGGCCAGCCCCAACCACACTCACTGAGCTTCAGAGCTTCTTGGGCCTTGCCAATTTCTACCATAGGTTTCTGTTGGGATTCTCCCATATTGCATGGGCCCTCAGCCAAATAACCAGGGGTGGTGGTAAGGAAAAATTTTCATGGGGCCAACCCCAACAACAAGCATTCAATGATTTGAGGCAGCACTTGTGCTCAGCCCTAGTACTTTCACTACCAGACCTGCAGTAGCCCTTTGAGATTGATAATGATGCTTCAGACTATGCTGTAGGTGCCGTTCTCATGCAGCACGGCCACCCCATGGCCTATCATAGTGCGACACTATCAGATGTTGTCCATAAGTACCCTACTTATGAAAAAGAAATGTACTCCATTGTGCAAGCCTACCGCCAGTGGAGACATTACATTCTTGGGAGGGAGACAGTCATCCACACTGATCATAAGCCACTGTAGTTCATGCAGACACAAGGAAAATTGCAGAATGACTACCATTAAAAGTGGTCCACATACTTGCAGCAATTCCACCTCAACATCAAGTATAAAATAGGAAGCACCAACCGTGTCACTGATTGCCTTAGCAGACCACCAGTCGCGACACTCACCACAGTGCTAGAATCCTGCGGCCATGAGACCTCTGGATGGCCCCAACTCTATGAGACAGACCCATACTTCACCACCACCTACCAAATGTTGGGTGCAAAGGCAATTGTCAATAATTTCCATCTTCAGGATGGGTTGTTGTGTCTTCTGGGCCATATATGTGTTCTCTCAAGTGAGAGAGAGAAGATGATCTGGGAAGCCCACTATAGTCAGGTGGCAGGACACTTCGACATTGAAAAGACAGTGGCGATGCTACAAAAACATTTCTACTGGCCGAAACTTCGACAGGAGGTCAGCAAGTATATCAGGTCTTTCACTGCTTGCACTATTGCCAAACCAACTACTAAGAAAAAGGGCCTGTACACCCCTCTTCCTACTCCTGATAACATGGGAATCCATCTCAATAGACTACATGTCAGGCCTCCCATCCACCAAGCGGGGAAATGACTATGTTTTTGTGGTTGTCGATCACTTTTCTAAGATGGCGATTCTGGTTGCTTGCAATAAGAGAATCACAACATAAGCCACTGCCAAGCTCTTCTTTGAACGAGTCTGGGTACATTTTGGAATCCCACAAACCATTGTCTCATATTGGGACAGTCGATTTCTCAGCACATTCTAGTTGAGCCTCTGGTCACTACTAGACACCAAGCTCACCAAATCCACAGCCTTCCACTCCCAGACAGATGGCCAAACCGAGGTCGTAAATCGAATGATCGTGCATATCTTGTGCATGTATAATTCCAAGAACCCTCACACATGGGATGAGAGTCTTCCCTATGTCCAACATAGCTAAAACTAAGCCGTGCATAGCTCAATCGGCCATAGCTCCTTTCAGGTGGGGTTGGGATTCCAACCATTGGGTCCCATAGATGTTGCACTTCCCCTTGCGGTCACGTTGACCGACTCCTCTCCTGCTCCAACTGACGCTGGGAAAGCCAACTGATTCATTGATAGGATCCAGCACATCCGCCAATAGGTTTAGGATATCCTACAAAAGTCTAATGACAAGTACAAGTAGTGCCATGATCAACATCGGGTTCCACATAAGTTTCAGGTGGGCGACAAAGTTTGGTTGCACTTGCAGAAAGAACGCCTTATAGGACCCCATCGGAAGCTTTGCCCACTCCGATATGGGTCGTACACCATCACCAAGGCTGTGGGGGATAATGATTTTGCGCTCAACATTCTTCCTTTCCTTCTCCTACACCCAGTGTTCAACGTGGACCTCCTTCGGCCTTATTTCCCACCATTATTGGACACCTAAGACGTAGCAGAACAACTGACACCAACAGAGATCAACCCCGACTGTATACAACAGGCATCCAGTGATCAGATTGTGGACACATAGATCAAGGACACTTGACAACAAAAGATCCACCTTTATCGAGTCGTCAAAGCAGGGCAACTCTTGCACCAAGGCAAGTGGCTCACTTGGGGCCAATTTCAACAAAAATTTCCTCATCTGATGGGGGAACTCAACGCAATGGAGACCATTTCTTCCTAAGGATGGAGGATTGATCCAGGTGGATATCAGTGGCCACCCACCTTTTCCAGCTGGCTCAAAACAACTTTTTAGCAATTTTGATAATTTACTATTTTTAGCAGTTTTTCGGGTCTTGAACTTTTGGAGCCATTTTGAGGCCCTAAACAATGTTTTTTGGGGTATGTTGCAGTCGCAAAATTTCATCATGAAATTTTATGTATAGGGGAAAAGACTTATAACATACTTAATAACTTCAAAGAAAAGAGAACCCGAGATAAAATACATGCTTTTTCTTTATATTAGAAACTCACTCTAAAACCCGATGCTTACAAAGAGGAAATAACTCTGTATATATAGAGTTTTTCTCAGACACAGGTCCGACATGGACTAGACACAAAGTGGATATTTGATCACCCGAATCCACGAAAGTGATGCACAATAATCATCAAATTAAATCTATAGTGTGGAGATTCTTTTTAGGAGGGAACCCACTAAAGCCTCATACAAAGATAAAAGTAGAAACGACAATATTCCTTCACCGGGAAGGAGCTAAAAGACAAAGTACAAATGCCGAAAGTAAGATGTTTTTTACAAAGTAAGTGACCAAGCCATGTGAAGGCCATGTGAAGTATCAACTCCAGTCAGAATCATAATTATCATGGCTTAGTAAAGAATAGACTTCATCATCGTTGTCATAGATGTCATTAGCATCATTAGGTATGGGTGGTACAATGCCTAGAACCAAATCATGCATCCAAATGGGTTCATGTTCTCGGAAACAGGCGGAGAATGGTGAGTGTTTCATGAAGGCATCTTGGAGATGAGCTGGTAGATAAACTTCTCCATAGAAATCATATGAAGGAAAGAAATCCAACTGGTAATCACTTGTAAAACCCCAATTATAAAAAACATGTTTATACAAAAGATTGAAGTGAAGTGTATCATAATTTAAGGCTACTTCTGCCATTTCGGTCTGCAAAACTGATAACAATAGTTGAGGAGTAGCATGCCTCAGGGCATAAACTCTTGGTATATATTGCTGAAGAAGTAAATTGAACAAGGGGCTCCACAGTTTGAATGGACTCTGGATATCTTCGCAATACATGATGATACTTATAGTTTTGTAGGACTTAGCAAAATGATGGAATGCAAAATAATCTATCCATCATAGATTAGGATCAAATATATAGGCATACTATATGAGCTGGTGAGGTGGATGAGTATGCCCATGTGTATTCTATCTTGAGTTCTCTTTTCTTTGAAGTTATTAAGTCTTTTATAATGGTATCAGAGCCACAAGGGTTGTGCGAATTGTACTCTATTCTTGTTTTGTGTTCCCAAATTTCTGAGAGGTTAGTGTTGAGAGATTCACCTACTAAGGGCGAAATCTAGAGGATCAACAGCTCGTGTAAGTCCTGTTGAAGGCGCAGAATCCATTTAGGACGTTTGGAGCAACAAATCAAGTTCTGCAAACTCGTTGTAGTTTACCAGGTGTATTCAATTTTCATTATCTCTTAAAGTTTTAATGGATCCCAAAACAAGTTATGATTTCAGTTCTGCATTATCTACTTCTACCCAATCTAGAAGATATGCTCATAATAAATGATGGTCGTGGTTGAATAATCTAGTCAACAAAACAAAAAATGAACCACTGTATAATTCTCACATCATATCTCAAGAATTTGACCCTCAACCAAACTGGTTTCTACCAGAGATAGATGTAGAAAAAATTTACGATCTTCCCATGTTCCGATTTCGTGCTGCAAGTTTGTTTCGCTTTACGTCTGTGAATATCCCGATCTCTCTTTCCCAGAGTGTTTATCAAATTCCTTTGATTAAAAGAGATGACATTGAATGAGGAATAGAAAATGGATATAATTATATCCATATTGGTCTTATTCAGTTCAGCATTAATCCGTTGGTGCGACCTGGTCTAAATATATCCTGTCTGACCTGTGTCCTCGATACCCGAATGAACGATTTCAATGATGCATTAATTAGTGGATTCCAAATTCCATTAAACAATGGACCAACTTGGTCCTCAATTGTCCCTAGATATCAAGTCTCTCTGACTGACCCCTATATAAATGAGTTGCTCCAAGCATTCATCCAGTTTCATGGTTCCAGTGTAGTTGATCAAGCCCATATTGCCCAGTTACATACAACTATCTGTTTACGCTTTGTTTCCACCACCATGCCTGCCATAAATTCCAAGTTAACCAAATGAGCATAAAAAGAAGGCGTCATAGTCGGTCCCAACAATACTACACCACTTCAGTTGGGATTCAGCCAAGTTACTCTACCAGAAGAATGGAGTAGCGATTATCAGCCACTGTCCCAGAAATATCCACAGTTGGCCATAACAACTCCCACACAGTTAAGAGTAACACCAAAGCCTGATGGAAGCAATAGTCTGTGGTTCACCAACCCGCAACTATTACAACAACTCTGTCGTAGTCAGTCCTTAAAATCACCTGTCCATACACCATCTCCAGTTGCTAGTAGACAATCTGTACATCATTCCCCTATACATAAACCACAGTCTTCCACTTCTAGTAGTTCTTGTGAGTTTTGTATCAAACCTTCTACTTCTAAATACCAAGTTCTGCCAAATCTAGGGTCACCTACCGACATAGGCCAACATGCAAATTTCACAGTTTGTAAACAACTTCTTGAAGCAGTTCCTGAACTCAAAATGTTTTCTAGAGAGCCAACATCCTCTGCATTACTTCCACAGAAGTCCCTTGGACCTAGTAACAACACTCCACAGTTCTCTAATGGAACATTGGAAGTAGATCTCCAATTCATCCATTTGCGTCATCCTACTGCAGCAGAACCTTCTGAGAAAATCAAAATTCAAAATTATATCAATTACCAGTCAGTTTGTTTGACCCAGAACCTTGATGAAGTAGCCAAGGATGTTTTTACCTTGACCAAGCATAGTAAGACGCTCTACCNATTTAGCTTGCTATCTCTCGATTCCAAACTGTTGTACCCAAACCCGTTTCTCCACCTGAATATGTCCGTGTTGATACAGAAGGTTTCAAATTTAATTATTCCAGTACCCTTTCTTCTCGATCAACTAATTCTGCTGGTCTCCGTTCTCTCTACCTCAAATCTTTATCTTTTCATCCCGACTTCCTCCATCTTGAGAAACTTTTGAAGGGGGTAGCCCTTGTATAAGAAAAAAACCAGTTGTTAACTTCCAAATGAACAACTCCTGGAAATGATCTACCCAATCTAGTTTATCCAGTAGTCATGCTAGTACAACCTAAAATCAAAATGGTTGGACCTGTCCTAGAGGAAATAGGAGAATCATCTGTAGCAAAAACAAAGAGAAAAGAATCATATGATTTTCCACATAAAGCTGCAAGAAATTCTGGCCCAGATATCAGCTATTCCTCCCACAAAAGTCCTTTTGGAAAATGGACTAAGCATCTTGGGGAGATTGATGTGAAAATGGAAAACCCAGATTTATCCAAAGGATATGGCAATACATCGCTAGTCAACTTTGACTGCATGGACCAGGATGAAATCCTTCAAGCCTTCCAGAAATTGAATGCATGGGCACTCCAAAAAAGAGCTGAAACAAAAGCCAGTTGGACAGATATTGTAACCTAAATCTCATGGGATTTTATAGGGGTTTCAAAATTATGGTGGGAAAAGCTTTTCCAAGAAAATAAAGAAGAAATAATGAATGATGCAGATCCTTTAAGCACTATGTTTACTGCTTTAGTAAATGAATTTCTAGGTGTTGCTCCACCTGATGCAGAGCACCATGCACAACTCTTCATAAGCCAAAGATTGTGCAATCTAGACCTGCTCCGTGACTACTACTGTACAATGCAAACCATGTTGTACAAAATAGTAGATCATCAGAATATTGCCTACTTAAGGCACTATATTGCTTCAATGCCAGGAAAAAATCTTGAATTAGTTAATAGATATTTGGCCATGAACAAAATCCAATTGGAATCCTTATCTTTTGTTGCTTTGCACCAACAGATACTTATTGCACTCCACCAAGAATGTATCTCTTACTGAACAAAGAAAAATCTAAAAAAGTAGTTCAATTTTAATCCAGCTATCTGTGATACTTTCAGAGAAACATATAATTATGGATGTTTCCAAGGAATTCCAAAGAAGCACTCAAAGAAACAAGACTGCCATTGTTCCAAACCTGATAAGTTTGCAAAGAGAAAATCTTATAATTGGAACAAACCAGACAGAAAGCCATATAAAAGACAGCATGGCAGGTCTCCTAAGAAGAAAGATAAATATGTCTTTAGGAGAAGAAAATTTCCAAGAAAAACCACAACTTGCTATATTTACAACAACAAGGATCATTGGTCCAACAAATGTCCCAATAAAAAAAATAGAGCTCATGTAAAGATAGCATAAATATTTTCTACTAATCAGAATCCTGCTGATTGGGATCTAACAAATTCTTCCTGTTCAGACAATGAACATTTTTTTATGTACAGTTCTGACTTAGACTTAGATATTATTGATGAGTTATAGTTCAAGAATTTGAATATTCATTCTACTTCTGATGATGAATGTTCATATTTGAGTCATTGTTTCATGTTCTCTTCTCACTGTTCCATACAACAACAGATTCATGATCTTCAAAAGCAAAAGGCTAATCTAGCACCCGACACCTTCCTTTTGAAAAATAGGCTCCAATCAAAGATTGATGATCTATTCAGATAGTTGCCTCCTGTTCAGAGTATACCATTTATAGATGAAGAGAATGGAATCCCTCATGAAGAATGGTCCAAACCAGAATATGCTAGTATTCTGTCTCGAACAACCAGACAGATTGAAGTTGACATCCTAATTGAAATCCGACAAGTTGAAAATGATCTCCACCTTAAAAGATCTCAGATGAAAACCCTGGCCAGCCAGATACAAGAATCTACAGCAGAATTAGATCATCTAAAATCCTGGTTTACTGCTCTCACTATTGCTCGAGCAGAATCAAATCAGCAAGAAATTTTCCTAAACTGCTTCCACCTGAAGAAACTGAGAATTCTTCTCTCCCTGCCCTTGACATAAGCCTCATTGGAGACCACATGGTCATAACTGTTGGCATTAAAGTTTCTGGTTACAAAACTTATTCCCTAGATGCCCAAGTTGATATAGGAGCCATGAGTAGTTGCTGCAAATACAAGGCCATCCCATCCTATTACTAGCAACCAACTCAAATACAGTTTCGAGCAGTCAATAAAGAACTTATCTCCATTCAACGCTTCTCTTCTGATTTTCCACTTCTCCTAGATGGTATAGTAACATATGTTACTTTGTATAGTTTGGATACAGGTGCTGATATTCTTTTAGGGCAAGATTTTGTCAAAAGACACATACCTCTAATCGTAAATACTGATTCTTTATGTTTAACAGTACATCTACAACAAGTTAAGATCCCTATGAAAACCATCTATGTTATACGTATCTCTCCTGATACCCCAGATACTATTGAAGAAACTCTCTGAGATCTAACAAAGATTCAGAAGATTGTCAGACATGCTGATCTCCATGGACAAGAAATTCTCAAAGACATTGTCCAGAAACTAAAAGGTGAATGCACATCAGACTTTCCTGATGCATTTTGGACAAGAGAGAAGTATTTTGTTTCTCTCCCCTACAAGGAAGGGTTTAAGGACACTCCACAGAAGGCATCTGCCAATAACACGAGTCCTTCAGAGCAAGCTCTGTGTCAAGAAGAAATCCAACATCTACTTGACAGACATCTTATTGAACCTTGCATGAGTCCATGGGCTTGTACGGAATTTTATGTCAACAAGCATTCTAAACAAAAGAGAGGTAAGAAAAGACTGGTTATTAATTATAAGGCACTTAATAGTGCCTTGTTATCTCTGAGATATCCATTACCACATAAAGAGATTTTATTTAGCAAACTTGCCCATGCAAATGTTTTCAGCAAGTTCGACCTCAAGAGTGGTTTCTGGCAATTAGGAATTTCTCCTAAAGACAGGTACAAGACTACTTTTGTGGTTTTGCAAGGGAAATATCAATGGATAGTCATTCCATTCAGTTTGACTAATGCACCTTCAGAGTTCCAAAAGCGTATGGAGGATATCTTCAAACCTTTAAATTTTGTTCTTGTCTATATTGATGATTTACTTATTTTTAGCCGAGATGTTAATGAACACAAAAAACATCTTGATGAATTCCATTCTTTTGTTTTTAAGCATGGTTTGGTACTCTCCAAGTCACCAGACAAATTTGTAATATGCCAAACTAATATTGAGTTTCTAGGACTGTATATATCCAAAGGAACTATCCAGCTGCAACCTCATGTATTAAAAGCTCTACTTCAGTTTCTTGATTTTCTGCCTGACATAAAGCAAGTTCAATGTTTTCTTGAGTGTTTGAACTATATCAGACAGTTTTATGAACACCAGGCTAAAGACTCAAAAGTACTCCAAAAACCTCTTAAGCCAGGATCCAGCTAGGATATTTCAATGACCATAGCTGTCAGAAGAATCAAGGAGAAGATTCAAAATCTGCCACCTCTGCAGTTGCCTAACATGAATCTTCCTTTTATTCTGGAAACTGATGCTTCTAATGACTTCTGGGCAGCAATTTTACTTCATAAAAAATCTCACAGAGATGAAGTATGTGCTAATGCATCAGGCACATTCAATCCTACTGAATCAAAATATCCATCTTCTCACAAAGAGATCTTGGCGGTTAAAAAGGGAATCAAAAGATTCAGATTGTTCCTGAAAAGTGTCAGATTTACAGTCAAAACAGACCTCAAGCACATGAAAGGTATGTTGCATAACCACCGGTTGCTTGAACAAGGAAATTCCCGAGTTCTCAGATGGGCTTTATGGTTAGATGGTTTTGATTTTGACATCATCTACAAATCTGGGGCCGAGAATTATTTGGTAGATATGATTTCTAGAGAAGGAGCCTGCAAAGATTTAAAAATGCTTTCTTATCAAGGATCAAGCTCCAACACCTCTTCTTCCACCTACCCTATTATTGTATGTTCAAATTGTTCAGTTCAACTATGTTGGGGATGTTTTTCACAACTTCTACACACCTTGACACTAGAACTTCAGCAGAACATTCTTCATAGATGGGCCAATTCTTAGGCTGGAAGAACCATCTATAACTATACTTGGCAAAGGGTTAACAATGATAGGATTCTCTTTGGGCATACTCATCCACCTCACCAGCTCATACACTATGCCTATATATTTGATCCTGATCTACAATGGATAGATTATTTTGCAGTCTGTCAGTTTTCTAAGTCCTACAAAACTATAAGTATCATCATGTATTGCGAAGATATCCAGAGTCCATTCAGACTGTGGAGCCCCTGGTTCAATTTACTTCTTCAGCAATATATACCAAGAGTTTCTTCCCTGAGGCATGCTACTCCTCAGCTATTGTTATTAGTTTTGTAGACCGAAATGGTAGAAGCAACCTTAAATTATGATACACTTCACTTCAATCTTTTGTATAAACGTGTTTTTTATAATTGGGGATTTACAAGTGATCATCAGTTGGCTTTCTTTCCTTCATATGATTTCTATGGTGAAGTTTATCTACCAGCTCATCTCCAAGATGCCTTCATGAAACACTCACCATTCTCCGCATGTTTCTGAGAACATGAACCCATTTGGATGCATGATTTGGTTCCAGGCATTGTACCACCCATACCTGATGATGCTAATGACATCTATGACAACGATGATGAAGTCTATTCTCCACTAAGCCATGATAATTATGATTCTGACTGGAGTTGATACTTCACATGTCCTTCACATGGCCTTCACATGGCTTGGTCACTTACTTTGTAAAAAGCATCTTAGTTTCGGCATTTGTACTTTTTCTTTTAGCTCCTTCCCGATGAAGGAATATTGTCTTTTCTACTTTTATATTTGTACGAGGCTTTAGTGGGTTCCCTCCTAAAAAGAATCTCCACACTGTAGATTTAATTTAATGATTATTATACGTCACTTTCGTGGATTCGGGTGATCGAATCTCCACTTTGTGTCTAGTCCATGTCAGACCTGTGTCCGAGAAAAACTCTATATATACAGAGTTA
>JASDQU010257773.1:0-15908 GCA_032191745.1 Picea mariana | reverse complement strand
TAAAGTTCAAGATCTAGAGGTAGTGTTATGTGTTTTAAGTTATATTGCATGTGCTAACATTGAGCAGAAAGTGGGATGATTGTTTGCTGTCCTAAAGCAGCAAAAGAAGACAGCCATACAGTTGAAACTTAGAGCCATACTAAGGTCAAGGGCAAACCTTAGATGCCAACCTCATAGGACCTCAGATATTTCTACATATACAAAATAAAACATGCAACAGACGGAAGCATTGAAAAACATAAGGCAAGATTTGTGGCTCGTGGATTTTCTCAAAAGGAAGGTATTGACTATGAAAAAACATTTGCTCATGTAGCCAAATACACTTCTATCAGAACCATCATAGCTCTTGCAGCCAAAATGGAGTGGAAGTTGCACCAGCTAGATGTGAAAACAACTTTCTTAAATGGTGTTATTGAAGAAGAAGTGTATATAGAACAACCACAAGGGTGTGAAGTGGAAGATAGAAAGACTAGTGTCTGCAGGTTGAAGAAAGCTCTGTACGGGTTAAAGCAAGCTCCTAGAGCTTGGTATGGGAAAATTGATAGTTTCCTGACAAACTTGGGCTTTACCAAAAGTAAAGTTGATCCTAACCTTTACTTCAAGGTTATGAATGATGAGCCAGATATATTGCTACTATCTGTGGATGATTTATTCTTGACTGGAAAAGAAAAGCTAATCACATATTGCAAGAAGAAGCTTACTGCAGAGTTTGAGATGAAAGACCTAGGCCCGATGCATTATTTCTTAGGCCTTGAAGTTTGCCATAGCCCAGAGAAGATCTTCCTTAACCAAGGGAAGTATGCAATTGAAATACTAGAGAGATTTGACATGTTGAAATGTAAAGCCATGAACACACCCATGGAAACGAATTTGAAGGTCTTGGTTGATACTTCGTCAAAGTTGGTTGATGCTACTCTATACATACAGATTATTGTATCGTTGATGTATCTGAAGAATACTAGGCCAGATATATGCTTCGTTGTGAACACCTTGAGTCAGTGTCTGGTGGAGCCCAGACATGTTCACCTTGTAGCTGCAAAGCATGTGATGAGATACCTTAAGGGTACGTTGGATTATGGTCTCTTTTATATAGGAGANCTGGTAACAGATCTGCTTGGAGGATTCGAGCTCTGACAGTTTCAGTGGAGAGGTAGCACAGGAGAGGACATTCCTGTGGAGGGATTTCTTCATTGGGTTACTGATGAACTAGGGCGCTTCAGTTCAGTGCAGAGGGCAACAAAGGAAGAGGGCGCACCACAGTTTGGGCACTTCTCTTTCTGGTTCTTGTGGCAAGACTCGTGAGGAGCTTGCTATGTATACAGGTTCCATTGTATTTCATTACTGTTGTATCTCTTGCTTTGATCATCATTATATATAGACATATATCCCAAACTGGTTTTCCCCGGGGGGGTTTTATCCAGGGTCATGTTGACCAAAAATACCTGTGTCAATTTTATGCATGTTTAGAAGTGTAGATCATCATTTTAAAGTTCAAGATCTAGAGGTAGTGTTATGTGTTTTAAGTTATATTGCATGTGCTAACATTGAGCAGAAAGTGGGATGATTGTTTGCTGTCCTAAAACAGCAAAAGAAGACAGCCATATAGTTGAAACTTAGAGCCATACTAAGGTCAAGGGCAAACCTTAGATGCCAGCCTCATAGGACCTTAGATATTTCTACATATACAAAATAAAACATGCAGCAGACGGAAGCATTGAAAAACATAAGGCAAGATTTGTGGCTTGTGGATTTTCTCAAAAGGAAGGTATTGACTATGAAAAAACATTTGCTCATGTAGCCAAATACACTTCTATCAGAACCATCATAGCTCTTGCAGCCAAAATGAAGTGGAAGTTGCACCAGCTAGATGTGAAAACAACTTTCTTAAATGGTGTTATTGAAGAAGAAGTGTATATAGAACAACCACAAGGGTGTGAAGTGGAAGATAGAAAGACTAGTGTCTGCAGGTTGAAGAAAGCTCTGTACAGGTTAAAGCAAGCTCCTAGAGCTTGGTATGGAAAAATTGATAGTTTCCTAACAAGCTTGGGCTTTACCAAAAGTAAAGTTGATCCTAACCTTTACTTCAAGGTTATGAATGATGAGCCAGATATATTGCTACTATATGTGGATGATTTATTCTTGACTGGAAAAGAAAAGCTAATCACATATTGCAAGAAGAAGCTCACTGCAGAGTTTGAGATGAAAGACCTAGGCCCG
The DNA here is from genome assembly GCA_032191745.1 of Picea mariana. Lineage (NCBI taxonomy): Eukaryota > Viridiplantae > Streptophyta > Pinopsida > Pinales > Pinaceae > Picea > Picea mariana. Next base: position 13,691 of record JASDQU010257773.1, on the reverse strand, counting down.
ATGCCTTATTTCTTAGGTCTTGAAGTTTGCCATAGCCTAGAGAAGATCTTCCTTAACCAAGGGAAGTATGCAGTTGAAATACTAGAGAGATTTGACATGTTGAAATGTAAAGCCATGAACACACCCATGGAAACGAATTTGAAGGTCTTGGTTGATACTTCGTCAGAGTTGGTTGATGCTACTCTATACATACAGATTATTGTATCGTTGATGTATCTGAAGAATACTAGGCCAAATATATGCTTCGTTGTGAACACCTTGAGTCAGTATCTGGTGGAGCCCAGACGTGTTCACCTTGTAGCTGCAAAGCATGTGATGAGATACCTTAAGGGTACGTTGGATTATGTTCTCTTTTATATTGGAGATCATGACTTTAGACTGTATGGTTATACTGATTCAATCGAGCTTGAAGTGCTTCAGACAGGAAGAGCACTTCGGGATGTTGTTTCAGTTTGGGGGCAGCCATGACTTCATGGCAAAGTAGGAAGCAATCCAGTATTGCTCTCATCACAGTAGAAGCGGAGTACATTGCAGCATGTTCCGCCAGTTGTGAAGCCATATGGCTTCAGAAGTTGTTGACAAGTATGTTTGATCTGGAGATGGAAGCCACCGTGATTCTATGTGATAACAAAAGTTGTATAAAGATGACGGAGAACCTAGTGTTCCATGATAAGTCAAAGCACATAGAGATCTAGTATCACTACATTCATGATATGGTGCAGAGGGAAGCTATAAAGCTCTAATATGTTGGCACAAATGAGCAGGTTATAGATGTGTTGACCAAGCCTCTGTCTCGTGTGAAGTTTGAGTACTTCCGAGACAAACTTCGTGTTGTCTGAAAGGACCTCCCTCAAAAGGGGGAGTGATGTTGATGATACTATGGTATCCTAACCAACAACAGGTCGCTCCATTAGGATTTTATATCCTAGGGGATTGATCATCGCTGAGTAGATCCCGAAGGTTCGGTAAGGACGGTCTGTCAGAGTACCTGTGCATGTATATGCCAGCGGTGGTCAGTAGTGGTAGCTTAGTTAGGATTTTATATCCTAGGAAATCTTATGATTCATGCGCAGATCCCGAAGGTCCAGTAAGGACGATCTGTAAGAGTACCACGTGGTAGCTCATTAGGATCTTATATCCTAGGGAATCTTATGATTCCTGGGTAGATCCCGAAGGTCCGGTAAGGACAGTCTGTCAAAGTACCACAAATGTTGTTGTTGATGCACCTGCCTCATTCTATTGCCACATGTTGATGATGTTGTTGTTCCAGCTTCGTGTTGTTGATGATGATTTTATTCCAGCTTCGTGTTGTTGATGATGATGTTCCAGCCTCGTGTTGTTGATGATGTTGTTGTTCCAACATCATGCTATTGATGTTGATGTTTCAGCTTCATGTTGATGATGATGATGATGTTACTCCAGCTCCATGTTGTAAACGATGATGACATTGATGATGAGAAAAACTTTTGATGATTTATAGATGTGCCAATTAGTGTTCCAGATGTTGATGATGATCTTGCCCTCTCCTTCTCTTCATGATGTTGTATTGGGTCATGCCAGTAGAATACCCTTCTTGTTAAGGGGGAGTGTTGAAATATTGTAACTTCGAAGAATATTCTAATTATATTTGAGTTATTATTTAATAGATCAAATCCCCTTTTGGAGATTGATCAAGTCGGGTCTTGTATAAGATCAAATCCGCTTTTGTGGATTGGTCAAACTGTATTTGTATTGTGGTATTTGTAAAGTCGTCCCTAGTAATTATAAAGCGGTTTTAACCACTTCTAGGAGAAGTCGGCCCCACCAAGTGAAGAGAAATAACCCTAGCACCTCTTCAACTTGTATTTATATGTGAGGATGATGCCTCATTTGAACACACTCACTCTCACTCATCTAGTGTGCATATCTTGAAGGAAGTTGCAGTTGCAGGAGGAAGGAGAAGAGAGGCGCTNGGTAAGGACGGTCTGTAAGAGTACCACGTGGTAGCTCGTTAGGATCTTATATCCTAGGGAATCTTATGATTCCTGGGTAGATCCCGAAGGTCCGGTAAGGACAGTCTGTCAAAGTACCACAAATGTTGTTGTTGATGCACCTGCCTCATTCTATTGCCACATGTTGATGATGTTGTTGTTCCAGCTTCGTGTTGTTGATGATGATTTTATTCTAGCTTCATGTTGTTGATGATGATGTTCCAGCCTCGTGTTGTTGATGATGTTGTTGTTCCAACATCATGCTATTGATGTTGATGTTTCAGCTTCATGTTGATGATGATGATAATGTTACTCCAGCTCCATGTTGTAAACGATGATGATATTGATGATGAGAAAAACTTTTGATGATTTATAGATGTGGCAATTAGTGTTCCAAATGTTGATGATGATGTTGCCCTCTCCTTCTCTTCATGATGTTGTATTGGGTCATGCCAATAGAATACCCTTCTTGTTAAGGGGGAGTGTTGAAATATTGTAACTTCGAAGAATATTCTAATTATATTTGAGTTATTATTTAATAGATCAAATCCCCTTTTGGAGATTGATCAAGTCGGGTCTTGTATAAGATCAAATCCCCTTTTGTGGATTGGTCAAACTGTATTTGTATTGTGGTATTTGTAAAGTCGGCCCCTAGTAATTATAAAGTGGTTTTAACCACTTCTAGGAGAGGTCAGCCCCACCAAGTGAAGAGAAATAACCCTAGCACCTCTTCAACTTGTATTTATATGTGAGGATGATGCCTCATTTGAACACACTCACTCTCACTCATCTAGTGTGCATATCTTGAAGGAAGTTGCAGTTGCAGGAGGAAGGAGAAGAGAGGCGCATGCTCAATCTTGGTTTATCTTTGGTGTTTTGGTCTTAGTCTTGCCATTGTATTGGCAATCGATTATTGAAGAAGTTTTTGTTGGGTTTTCACCCCCATGAGGGTTTCCCAGGATAAAATGTTGTGTACCTTGTGATTGTGTTTCTTTCAGTGATCCTCTTTATGTTGTTGTTTTGAAAATGCATTGAATGTTCATGTAATTTGGAAATAACCTAATAACAACAGTAAAAACTTAACAACCTCAACTACTAGGGTTAAGGTTTTTGGGTTTTGGACATTATTATAAAATGTAGTTTCAGCCACTTGTTGTAAGATTTTTACAATTGAGTGTAACCATCACATTTCTTATGAGAAATAAGATACCAGAATTCTAGCCATTTTATATTGATATGTACATTGCAATGTTTTCGCCAGTTAATTCATTAATAGAATTTGGTTTTCACTGTAATACTAGTTTTCAACATTGTATCTTGTGTTATCTATGCAATATTGTGTTCTTTCATTTCATTTCCAATCCAAATTAGTAGCATCAAACCAATTCTCTCTCTATTATTTTTCTGTGGATGTCCCCAACTAGGTCAAGGTGCAACTTTATAAGGAGTTGGGCGTCACACTGACTAAGTCTGGTGAATACTTCCATCACTAACCCAAGCAGCCTCCCATGGAAAACAAAGTAAAGAAAGACGATGGAGCACAAGATCCATCAAGTTGTTGCTCCAAGAAGCCCTTGAGAAATAGAGGAATGAGATGATGGACCATTTCACCGAGATCATTTGATTGACAACTCCCAACAACAACGATGGTACCTTTGACAAGCAATCATTTCCGACGAATAACACCCTTCAAGATACAAGATAATTTGGATATCCCTTTGTTTGAAGGAAAGATTGACACAAAAGCTTTGGGGAGATGGTTAAATTTGCTAGAGGATTATTTCTTTGTTCAGAACTTTTGMAAGATTGAGAAGATTACTTTCTCACTTCARAAGTCCCTTTTGCATGTCAAAAATTGGTGGAATATTTATTGTATGTAGAATGACGGAGATTCTAAACTAGATGTGACAAAGCCCACTTGGGGGGGATTTGTTGACACCCTCAAGGAGGAGTATTTACCTGTTGAAAACTATGAAGACCAATTGCACAAGATGGAGGATCTTGCGCAAAGGTAAAGACCAGATTRCATTRGAGTACACCAACGCCTTTCATACCCTACTTACAAAATAGGKTATTAGTGACTCTAMGCARCATTTGATTCTAAAATACTATAGGGGGTTGCACAAATACATCCAAWCACAAATGAAGTTTCTAGACAACTYTTCATTGGGAGTTGCTTACCATTATGTCGTCGAGCTTGAGGAAACTTTCAGCAAAAGTCTAAATAAGAGCTTGGGGACAAAAATCAATGGCAACACAAGAAGAGTAAACCAACCCTAACTTTCAGAACAAAGGACAAAGTAAAGATAGCAACCTCAAGACAACCAATCAACGTTGCATGCAAAGAAGAACGAGAAGTCAAAGGATAGAAGGAAGTGGTGCGACACCCACAAAATGCCTTTGCATAATAATGACGAACATCATACCAAACAGTGGTCATTGGTTGAGCTGAAAGCCTCAAACTTTGATTCAACCTCGAAAACACAAGATTCCATGGAATGGGAAAATCGGATTATCAACACAAAATCCAGTGTTACCATCACCACAACAAAGGTCCAACAAAAAGAACCCAATGAGCCCAAAGAAGGTGAGCACCTCTCCCACTGACAAATGTGGGTGAAAAGGATACCACTACATTTCATTGTTGACAACAACAATCAAAAGAACTTGAAATCAGCAAAGATTGTCAAGAAGATAAAGCTGCCAACAACGTTACACCTGCAACCATACATCATTGGTTTGCTGAGCCAAGGATGAGATATCCAAGTTAATCAACAATGTCACCTACAATATTGCATCAATCCAGTGTTACCATCACCACAACAAAGGTCCAACAAAAGGAACCCAATGAACCCAAAGAAGGTGAGCACCTCTCTCACTAAAAAATGTGGGTGAAAAGGATACCACTACATTTCATTGTTGACAACAACAATCAAAAGAACTTGAAATCAGCAGAGATCATCAAGAAGATAAAGCTGCCAACAGCGTTACACCTGCAACCATACACCATTGGTTGGCTGAGCCAAGGTTGAGATATCCAAGTCAATCAACAATGTCACCTACAATATCGCATCAATCCAGCGTTACCATCACCACAACAAAGGTCCAACAAAAGGAACCCAATGAGCCCAAAGAAGGTGAGCACCTCTCCCACTGACAAATGTGGGTGAAAAGGATACCACTATATTTCATTGTTTACAACAACAATCAAAAGAACATGAAATCAGTAGAGATGGTCAAGAGAAAAAGCTGCCAACAGTGTTGTACCTGCAACCATACACCATTCGTTGGTTGAGCCAAGGATGAGATATCCAATTCAATCAGCGATGTCACCTACAATATCGCAACAATCCCTTTTGTTGCCTCCTTATACACACCTCGGGTAATGTGGAAGAAATCTTCAATCCATTAGGTGTGTCCTTGGGGGCAAGTCTCGAGTTGAGATACTATCACTCAACACTCAACTCCTTCGTCTAGGCCAACTCCTAGCGAAGCCAAGGAGAGTGGTCCCTAAGAAAATAAACTAAGTCTAAGAAATCTATGGCACAAAATGAATCTAGGAGTTTAATTTAGGACAAAAGCAAAAACAATTATTCTAGCAGCATATATGACAGAAGTAATAGAATTTGCTTATGATAAAGATATAAAACAAGTAAAGCACTTCACCATAAATGATATACACTGAAAGAATATGCTAATACTTGAAATTAAATGATAATAAGCAAAGGAAATATAGACCAGTGCCAATAATGTAAAAGTTGTTGCAAGATGTAAAATGTTGTTGTAGGAGTATATTGCAAGTGCTCTTGACAAATTTTATTATTAAGGTTATTGCTTGAATTAGTGGTTTAATTCATGAAGTGGCTTGATGAATTGCAAGCCACTTTGTGATTGCCAAAATGTAAGTGTGAAACAGAAAGTAAATATAATCTAAATGTTTGGCCCTTTAGAGATTATCCCTCAAGTGGGTACAAAGAACAATGTCAGAGGTCCAACAAGGAGAAAACAAATCTCATTAGAGATTATCCCCCTAACTTCACACATGAGTTCATTGTAGGATCCCAAGTGAACAATAATATCTATTGGATTTCCCTATTAAACTACTCCACACTGACCAGGGCCTGTTCTGTATGGAACCCAAGGTCGAGCAAGCTTGCGAGAGTCAAGAACATACTAGGGCTGTTGAGGGGATGGTTTATTGCCAAATTGAAAATTGCAGAAATGAAATTGCAAAAATGAAATCTAAGCTACTCTAATCTAGAAAATTGAAACTACTCTAAATTAATCTAGAAATTGAATGTTTTGTGGTGAAATTTTCATTTAATCCTTGAGTTAGTAAAGCAAAGCAAGAAATAAAGTAAATAAACCAATCAAACCAAAGACATTGATCCCCCCTGGGGGGATTGAAACTGGGCGCTGGGCAGCCCACTGATTATATTGATGATTTAAAATCTTTTTTGGGAATGCTTGTGATCCTTTATAAAAAGAGGATCAACAAGCTTACAAGTTTCAGAAAAATACTATGAATGGAGGAAAGTTGTTTCTGGGGGTCCCAGATGGTCCAAATCCTCAAAACTTTGCCAGCAGTTCCTCATATCTGCTCACTAAACCTGCAAAAACAGAAAGCAAAAGAGCACTAAAGATACCCAAAATGACTTTGGACACTTGCAAAAGAGTGTTAGAATTGTACAAAAAATTATCAAATAAAACCTATGATAAGTTAGCAAACTAGAGACTAAGAAAACAAGCAAATAGCAAGCCTTCTTAGTGATTTTACTTGCTGTCCCAAAACAGCAAGTACAATGGCACTAAGATTTGCCAAATATATATTTAAAGCACTTTAAAAATGAAACACCCTTTAGCCTTGAAAGATTTAAAAGAACACTTGCTAAAAGATGAGCCTTTTTGCATGCAAGATCTACTTAAAATTATGATCTAAGCTTTGGATCTATATATGTATGGATTGCACAAATAAAGATCTATTTAGAATTTGCAAATGAACCTATGATCTTTATGCATGCAAGTAAAAGTAACGGAAAAATAGTTGAGACTTTAAGAAGGAGAGAAAGAAGAGCTTGAAATGCTTGGAACCGTTCGGTGATGGGTTCTTTTGATGGATTGAAGAGGGACTATGTCCTTGAAATGTTGAAGTAATGGAGAATGCAAGCTTGATCAACCACTTCTCTAAACTATGAGGTCCTGTGACCTAAAGATATCTTGCAAAACAAAATGTTAAAGCTTGGTGCCGCCTACAAGAAAGACTCAAAGAACATGTTAGTTAACTTAAACATACATGCACATCAATATCTTTCAAATAAACAAACAATAGGATTAATGAAAGCAAACTAGCATTAATAATCCTAAGCCTAGCTAACAATTGAGATACAAAAAACTTAGAACAACATCACCTCATGATAAAACCACATGACAATATTCATCCACAAATTTGTACAAGACACCTTCTTGACCTCCAAAGCCTTTTTATTTCAAAATGAAGTATTACAATGATCTTACAACAACAACAAGCTATACTCAAACTCCCATTAGCTTGACAAAGGGAGAGAAAGCTTGCTTAAATAGCAAGAGGGGCACACTTCCCAAGGAGGTAGGGCGCACCACTTGGTGGGCAAATGAAAGACAAGTGTGAGGAGTGTGGCTGCCACCACTCAACAAACTCTAAGAGGGCGCCACATGTGAGAGCAAGGAGGAGAGGGAGGTCGCCACTTCTCAAGAGGTAGGCACCTCTCCTCAAGAGTGCGCCACCTCTTGAGAGGGGGGTGCACCTCACCATGGAGATCTCCTCTAATCTTTGACAACTCAACCTCTAACTCACCCACAACTCCATCTTATGTAACAACAAGGCTCGGTGAACTGATAGAGAGGGTGAGTTAACTCCAAACATGTCTTCGACATTTTTCCCAAAAAATAGCGATGCTGATTTTTTGTCTTTTTATGTCTTTTATTTCCCTTTTGTGAGAGAAATTGACTTTTAGTGATTAAAAATTATTATTTTCAATCACAAAGGGGTACATAGGTAAAATGGGTACTCTACGAAAGAAAATGACCACCCCCAAGGCATATAATGCCTCCTAGTACCACTTATTTAACTTTTACAAAAATTACAATTAAAATATACCATTTTTGCGAGAAATTTTTTATTTGCTAAAAACATTGAAAAATCCTAAGGGGGACTTAACGCATTTCCATAAGATTCAAGAGTGATGACTAGCATGGTAATATACATTAGACACTAGACTTAGACAACACACCAAGGCCTAGCCTCTACGACATACTCCAGCTTTGGAGGATATTGAGTGAAAAAACTTAGAAATTATAACTTGCTTGTAAAGCAGCAAAATATAATTAAAAAGTGAAAAAAAACACTCTAGAGTAATGTACTAATGACCAAGTCTTAGGGAGATAAGTCTTTTGCAAAGTTCATCATGCTAGCTCATCTTATTACAATTTCCCATGGGAGTATGGAAAATGCGTGAAGAAGAAGAAGAATGTAATGTCCCCACTTTGGGACATCATCACAGTGCAGAGGTTTATGATGACCAGAGTAGCCAAATGGATGTTAGAGCGAGTACAGGGATTATTGAGAGGCATTGTGGGGTCCAGCTTGCATTGCTCGTCATATTCCATCATTATGAGCCCTTCCGCATAGGTTGGCTTTGGTTCCGTTGCATTCCGACGATTTCCATGATTTTGACTATTTTGAACTATAAATTAATTGAATTCACTGAAGAGGTCATTTTGGGCACATTACTTGGAGGAACCTCTCAGTGTAATAGCTCATTGGAATCGGGAGGAGCAACACTACAGGATGGGATGGTGAGAAGTGACTTTCAGTGGCCAGGGAAGCCACAAGGAGAGATAAGGAGCTTTTCAGAGGTAAAAAGGTTAATTAATTAATTAAAGTGATTTCATTAATTAATAAAATGAAAGTCACTTTGGAGGGACAAGGTGAGCCAAAAAGTATAAAGGAAAGGCAAGGGCCTCTACTCAGGCATTGATGTATGATCATATTTTGATATCAGGCTTTTAGCTAGTGAGCCCAGCATTGGGGGTTTTGAGGGTTTTGACTTAACAAACCCTAGAGGACGATTCGGTGGTGAAAGATTCCACCTAGCTTGTCCCAAGCTTGGTCTCGGAGATGCAATACTCTCCCACACTATTCTAGTTCGGTTCTACATCAGTGCAGGAGGGTTCTACACCAGCCACAGGCACAGGAAGGAAGAGGGGCGCACCACTGGGGTTTTCCAGCAAGGGGGGCGCACCATTCGTGAGGGAAGGTTCGTTGTAGGAGTTTGAGAGGGCTCTTGGACATTTGAGCATTTGGGTTTTACTTGCAGGGCCTTAGCCATGATTTCTAGTGCCTCTTGAGAGAGCTTTATGGTTCAGATTATTTCCCAGAGCAGTGGGACGAATTGGAGAGAAGGAGGGTATTTTTTAGATTCATATCTATTCAGTTTGGAGGAGTTATCCATAGCATTTCGGCCTGAGACTTCAGGAGGGGGATTCTATCACCCCGATCTATCATTTGGCTGAGTTTGGGCTCATTTGGAGGCCTCCTTCATCAGGGCCGAAATTGTAGGGTTTGGCAGTTTCAAGAGGGTGCAACTCAATTGGAGGATTTAGCATTTGGAGGAGTTTCCCTTGGTATTTCGGTTTGAGATTTCAGGAGGGGTTTCCACTCATCCCGATCTACAGTTCGGCATCTTCAGCGTAGCATTTGGAGATCTTTGACAGTAGGGACGAAATGGTAGGGTTTGACAGTTCCAGCAGGACGTGGCATCTTCCAATGGGGTTTTGGCACTTCATACGGCCCAGATCTACCTTGGCATTGGTCTTCATCTCTTATCCAGCCTTTGGAGGCTTATTTTGTATTATCGGGAGCTTTCTGTAGCAGCTCTATTATCTATTCTCTTATCCATCTGTTGAGCATTCCAGATTGGCATCTTCATTGTAGCAAGTTCTTCTATTTCATGAATAAAAGCAGATTTGAGATGTTTTGGCTTGTCTATCATATTGCATATGGTTGAGGTATGTCCATGATTGTATCTTCTTGTTTATTGCCGCAAACACTCATATAAACACATCAGTAAACCCTAAGGCCGAAATCAAGAGGCCATTCAGCAAGTAAACACATATAAACAAGTAAATCAGCCAAGTGTTTGACGAAATACCACAACCAATAAAAGTTTAAAAGACACCAAAACCGTGATGTTCCTGGCATACTGGCTTGGGATCGTTACAGTGGTATCAGAGCTTAGATTCCTGCCAGCCCGTGGGAATTAGCACATACATGCAGAGCCATAGAGGGGTCTTCCATAAGAGGAGATGGATATTGTGGATTTTACTAGGGAGACTATACATAGTAGATGGGAATACGACTATGACCTTAGTGAGGAAACTAGGGCCCTAATAACCTTCCAACAGTATTTATCCTTGAAATATCCTAGGTGGAGCACCGATGAGATTACATTCCAGGTCAAACAAGTAGAGGAATACATGGCCACAACAGCTAGATGGAGGGAAGCACAGAGAAACCCCACACCCATTAGGAGCACGCAACTTTGCTACAGTTGCAAGGTGCCTTAGGAACCAAATCATAGGTGTAGGGGTAAGGGTAAGAAGCATATCAGTGAGGTGCACTATGACAGTGATGATGAGGTGTGTGAGGATGGAGAGATAGATACTCTTCTGGAGCAGTCCGATGATGATAGTGACTCTTGCACAGAGGCTAGTGATAGTGACTCTTGCACAGAGGCTGATGATTCTAGCACACTTGAGGAGGATAGTGACCCTTGCACGTTGGAGGGGCAGTTGGATGGACAGGACGATAGCACCAGTACTTCAGCAGACATATCACATATTATTGATGACCTTACACCTCAGCAAAGTGGTGACACTAGTGAGGATTCACACGTGTTAGCACCTAGATCGGATGAGCTCCCTATGAGGATCGTGGCACCTTGGTCATCCCTTCAGACACCCATGATAGCCATGTCACATGAGGAGATCAGTGGCATGTCAGATGTGATGGATGAGCCTAGTGTGAGGGTTGTACACCATGGACATGTAGACCCACAGACCCAGGAGGAGGTACAAGACATACAGGCAGTTGACCTCACACATACAGATCAGCATGAGGAGTTTGAGTCACGGGTTGTGGAGACTCCATTAGCTTAGCAGGTTGAGGATGCTGACAGGTTGATGGGGCACTTACTTCCAGGATCGGTCTGCATTGATGAGGATGCACTCTTTAGTAGTCGGGATGACCACAGCACGTGTCTGGATACATCTATATGGGATCCAGGCGCAGATGATAGTAGCAGGTTGAGTGCACAGGAGGATACGGCTACTCATACAGGGTACAGTGTGATTCAGAGGGAGATAGCACCTAGTGATGGGGTGCAATGGTAGACAGTAGGACCCAGCAGCACAGTAGACAGTGGGCAGTTCAGCACGTTATCTTATGCAGAGAGTGTTTTTGGGGACTCCAGAGTTGACACTAGCAGGACTGATAGTAGCAGTGAGGGATATGAGGTGGCACCTCAACATGACCATGATCAGGGGCCACACCACTTAGCAACACAGTTGAGAGTCAGTGAAGCTATGATCATGGAAGCCACCAAGCGCAATGATGACATGCATGCATTGATGGCAGATTACTGTTGGAGAGCGTCAGTGGCTCATAGTAGTTCAGATGAGGGAATTGCCATGGATGATTTTCATACTCTCAGGGAGAGAGTATCTGTAATGAGGACCAACTACCAACAATTGTTGACCGACAGAGATTATCTATTGAGGGTTGGTGAGATGTATCATGAGGCTCTGAGGGAGAAGGAGTTGGAGATGGGCCGACTCACTCAAGAATTGGAGAGCAATCGAGGATTCTTGAGAGGCACATAGACAGCCCTTCAAGAATCAGAGTCTAGGTCAGATGAGTCTCTTGAGGATATTCGTCAGAGATCCACTTCATCTGTCTTAGTGGACACTCAGATGTATCAGTCAATCACATTGATAGAGGATGTTGGTGATTTAGCAGAGGAGCACAAGTTGATGGAGGACACTTCCATTTGTGTTCCGAGAGCGGTTGACCTCCATGTAGAGGTTGATCCAGCAGTATGCCCAGGATCTATGATGTAGCATGAGTCTACAAGAGACAACATGAGTATGTCGGAGCATACAGTGATTAGTGATAGCTCACAGGTACATGCCGAGATGTATGGTGGGATTCAGAGGGGTGTACTGCCTTGCATGGAGGAGACACACTTAGGGGAGAATGCAGAGGCCACTCCTTTGCAGCAGCATATGGTTATGAGATATCACCTTCACCGTTTCAGCAGTTGCGTGGGTGATAGGAGGTGGAGATTGGTTTACCAGCAGTTGGGGGAGTTACTTCTGGTTGTACCTAATGATTGGGGTTTAGTGAGGGCTACAGGCGAGCAGTTATCAGGGGTACAAGTAGACATGCTCTTGGTCGAGTCCTTGGGATTGACCGAGGCAGGTGGTATTTTTCAGCCCTACAGTCAGCTACAGATGTCTCTGTTACCTTTTCCCGACACTTTTATCATGGACAGCAGCATGAGGAGAGACAAACAGTGGCAGAGGGCATGGGGAGTGCCTAGGCCGAGGCCACCTGACATGAGTATCTTTACGGCATCCAGTCGAATAGAGAAGGATCGTCATAGGCATCCAGTTGAGACTTGGTGTGTGATATAGAGCATCATGGGCCAGGTGATAGCAGATGAGCACAGGGGGGCTTCTGACAGTGATCAATCTCCCACAAGAGCAATTAGAGGAGATTGGAAGTGATAAACTTCCAAGTTTGCCATGGGATCCGGGAGTCCGTTTTGTTAGCAGGATGTTCATGTTGACCCAGGTTGCGCCAGAGAGCCACACACTCCACCTTGGGTTGGTTTGGAGTGGGCCTGCAGGTACTTGTCCTATGGGGTGAGACCTTTTCTCCCGCTTGATCGTCATGATAGGGCCAAGAGATGTTTGGACAGGTACTTCTTCTACAGAGGTGTCTTCATTGATACAATTTCTGGACAACAAGTCCAATGGTCACAGGTATTTCAGCTGGAGGACCCAGGAGAGGAGGATTCAAGATGTATGCAGGGAGCAAACAATCATGGTCAAAGTAGTGCAGGGCCAACAGGGTGATCTTCGACAAAGGTTAGCATGGGACCCAGGGATTGCAGGGTTGGGCATTTCACTGACTGACAGAGGCGAGTGGACCTTTGCAGGGGGAAGTTGTTCTAACTTTCCATTGAGCTTCAGTGTTGAGAGGAGTGCATCGCTTGCGGGTGTCTCACGGAGGTCTTGCAGCACCTCATTCTGGCATCAGCATGTGCAGTTGAAGGAGGTCGTATGGATCTTGGTAGAGACTTGGAGGATGGATTCATTTCGAGATGAGGCCATGTGTCATATGCAGGAGACTCCGGAGTTGGTATATTTCAGGGTTATACTTCCCAGGGGCTAGCAGTTCATGACTTGATATGGGTCCCGGGGGGCAAAATGTATGAGTGTTCATGTTTGGATGGGTTCTACTGTGTACCCCACAGGTGGACATGGGATCCTGGTATTTTATTTGAGGGGATTTGGTTATTGCTTGAGGACAAGCAATTTTCTAGCAGGGAGGACTGTAATGTCCCCACTTTGGGACATCATCACAGTGCAGAGGTTTATGATGACCAGAGTAGCCAGATG
>JASDQU010257769.1:585-12481 GCA_032191745.1 Picea mariana | reverse complement strand
CAACGGTTGAGAGGATGAAACAATCCCAGGAACAACGCATGGTTCAACAACAAGTCCATGCCATACAAAGTAAGGTACTGGAAGTGACTCATCGACTCCAACCAGTGTAGGATGCATCTTTCATACTTTTTGAGGAGATTGAAGGACGAGGTGCAAAACTAGAACAAGTGGTCACCACAGTGGAACAACGCTTGGAAGGACCTGTGAAGGAGAAGTTTATTCAAGAGTTCGCCGAGAAGGAGGCTCTGGCAAAGCAATAGGTTGAGGCAGCTCGAGGCATTTGAGGTAGAGTTATCTAGATCATAGTGACTCAAGATGAGTCACAGGTGAGTGTTGGGGGCCTATTGGCCCTTGACCAAGTTTTGGAGAACCTTGGTCACGTTTGACCAATTTCTGAACTTTGACAGGCCGGTCGAAGGCAGAGTGCAAGGCTAAGGGAAGATCATGGGATCTTGGCCCCTTCTTATGGAATTTTTGGGTTTAAGGTTTTTGTAATAGGTATGGGATGTCGGCCCATGGGTTTACCCATGTTTAGGCCCTTTTTTAATGTATAAATAGAAATCTAGGCGATGTAAGTAGGAGGGAGACCTAGATGTGTAATGTGGCCGATGAGCTAAGTGTGAATAGTTGTAGATGCTTCGTGCATACTGTGTGTTAAGAACTTGTAGATCTAAGTGCAAGTGATTGTAAGAATCCTGTGTGCAGATTGTAAGAAGGCTTTGTGCTTAAACCTAGCTCGGGGAAGGAGGATCTGGTGAGGTGCACACAGATCTCGTATCCTATGCAGAGTGGGTTCTTGTGGATCTGTGCTTGTAGAAGATTGAAATAAGACAATAAAGAAGAGAAGATTTGGTGGACGTAGCCCGAAACTGGGGTGAACCACGTATATCCTGTGTTGTGGTTCCTTTGTGCATTATAGTTGTTATGTTATTGATGTGATTTATGCTTAGTGAAGTGATATATGTTAGATGCATCTGATATAGTAGCTTAGTGCTTAGTAATGTGAATGAATTCTAGATATGATCTATTTCTATATGCTAAGTGATTGGATGTATTAGATCTTGTTGAATACTGCACTTCTTTGTAACTAGGATTTCAACCTGCGATGTGAATAAAGGTTAAATACTGATGAATATTAACTGCTAAGTGATTTGTTAAGTGTTGTAATCACAGATCTATGTCCCAGCTAGGCTGTAGACAATTGAGTCCTACAACCACCCCTTCCTCTACCTCGGGCGATACTTCATCTACTTCGCAGGTGTTGCCGAAAGGGCCGGTATTTAGGGTTTTGTTGGTGCATTGTTGAAGCATTGAACACTGGGTCTGCCCCTGTGCCAACAATGCATGAAGAAACATGTACAGAGAAAGAGAAGTAAGAAACAACTTTGTACTTGTCAAAGTTCATAAAAAAGAAACCAATTATCAAATAAATTATATTTTATCAAACTATACCTAGAAAATTCTCAATCAATTGAGATAATTGAAGAGTAATTAAAATATTACTAGATGCCTGTAACATTCAATCAAATTGAAAAAAAATCCACTCATCAGAAAGTATGCACAGAGACTTGGTAAATTCGCCTTGGATCCTTCCGAGCTTCTAAATTAAACTTTGAAAATAATTTCTTGTTTTTCTAATCCAAAAATTCTTTACAAAAACCATTGACCTTTTGAGCATGGTCGATGCTCCTATTTATTGAAATTTCAAAATGTCTAAAAATAGTATTAATTCTATTTTAAGCAAACTTAGAAAAACAAAATGAAATAATCAATGTGTTGTCTGTAAGTTGTTTCTCATGCATGAGGTGGCTGATATATTCGATGTTCCTCATCATACTCGTTCCACTGGGAGAAAAGATCCTCATGTGTGTGCATGTAAGTAAAGCGATGTTGATCCATAATCACATTGAGTATGTTTCTCATCTCCTTGGTGCATTGGACATATTTTTCCACCTTGGCAGTCACATGTTCCAAGTTGGCACCCGTCTTGAGTATCTCTCTCATCTCCTTGGTGTAATGCACATTTTTTCCACCTTGGAAGTCACACGTTCCAAGTTGGCACTCATCTTGATCGTATCCCCCATGTATCATTTTACTCGTCCCCGTTCTAAATTGGTAATATTGAGAACATCTAACTCTTACCTCATGTCACTTTCTATGTTATAGTTGATTATATCCCCGATGTCCTGAAAATCTTAGGGCGACCCAAAATTGGGAAATTGTAGTTATGTCATTACACCAGCGATTTCCTCCCAGTTCCTGAGACATTCATCCCATATTTCCTGCATCTTTGTTTTCGATTCAACAACATATTGAATCCAATATACTATGGCCATTTGTATTCTATCCATGCTGTCATAAGTGAGGATCTTGATGCCATGCTCCTCTTCACCCCAACCTTTCTGAATTTCCCTGATATATTCAATCCGACTCAAGGTCCTATGTGTTGTTTCATCCCATTTCAACATTTAATTGTGTGTTATTGTGCAAAACACAGGATCTTCTTGGTATCTTATAGTCTTTGCCATAAAAGCATCTCTTACCAACCTGTATCTTCCATACTCCTCTAAGAAATCTTCTCTCAGAATTAACACTCCTTGGGTAGTGTCCTTGTAATAGTCTACTTGATGCTGTAGAGACTCCAACTCTTTCTTCATGGTATCAACCTCTCTTTCTTCTTCTCTAGCCTTGTTAATTATGGAATGAGAGATTGTCATTCCCGCTCCTAGTAATTCACTAACTTTGGTTTTATTGGAATCGAGAAAAGTTTCTTCAGAGCACAGAACCATGGTGCTATCTAGAGTTAGTTTTCTCTTCATCTGTGTTATTTTTACTATCAACTGCCTCTTTCTTTCATAAGCTATTGAATCAATATCATCTACTTCATCTAAGGGCTCAGGCATTGGCTGGTCACTCCAAGTCAATATATTTCCCATACCTCTTGGTATGTGAAAGTGCTATATGAAAAGGGTTTTGCCATTATCCATTGTCGTTACCTGTTTTCCCAGCTCTTCCACTTCCTTATCTTTTATTTATTCAGTGCTCAACTCGTCAAGGGGTGATATATTTTGTTAGCCTATTCATCCCCTTCTCCTTTAGAGGTATCAATAATTTGATCTGAAGTTGATGTATTATCTTCCTTGTTTTCTATTGATATTCCCGTTTTTGTCCCATCCATGGGTAAAGAGGTAGTGGATGCATTGTCAGTTGTCTCCTCATTTGTCAGAGTAGTAGTATTCTCCTTTGCTCGCCTATTTTCATTTGTTGTATTTTGCATCTCAGGTGCTATGTCATCCTTACCTCTTTCCTCACTTTATTTTCTTGCAACACCTTATTATGCCTTTTGCTCTTTGAGTGGACGCAACACATCTACACCTAGCAATGGATATTTCTCACCAACATTAGTATTTATGGGTGTTTCTTCCAGTCGTGGATTGACCAAAGGTGATCTCCCTTGGTATGGATTAGACTCATCCAAGATTAGGACCTTGACTGTCTCCATATCATCATAATCATCATCATCATCATATTTAGTAAGGTCCACAATGTTATGGGGAGGAATCCTTGCGGAAGGAACATCTTTCAACAAATCGATTGAAGTCACTGACTTTGGTTGACCTCCTTTTGTCTCCCCTTGATCCTGTTATGGTTCTGTACTGACTTCTCCTTGTACCATTTCTTTTGAGTGACCTATTCAACTTATTTTCTTTTTAACTCTCCCTCGAATTTCATTTGTTGTTCTAGCTCTTGGGCTACCCTATTTTGTTCTACCTCACAGGATACTCGTTCATCCTCTTCTTTCAGTTGAACTTCCTATGCTCTTCTATCTTATTCATTCTCTCTTTCAGCTGTCACTCCTTGGACAACAACTTCAACAGTTTGATTAATGATCTCTACTTTCTCATCCATAGATAGGGTTTTAAAAATAGTGAGAGTTGGTTTGGATTTCCTCTAAATAACCTCATCCCAACTGTGGGAATTCTCCATAAAAAATTCATCATCAAACTTATCATGGGAATAAGGCCAATAAACTGCCACTTGTTCAAAGTGATTCAACACTATTCCTTTAGGATCATGTTTGCAGTATCTTTCAGTCCCAAACCTATACTCCAGATGAATTAACCCTTCTTGCCTAACTTGTGTGGTATCTTTAAGAAAGTACTAACCCAATTGGAATCCATACATGATAGATGCTCTCTTTTTATCTTTAACTAAGAAGGAATTGAAACCTTGTAAGATAGTTTGATAACAAATTTATCCCAGGGCCAATATGTCTGGTACATATGCTAGTAATAAATGTGGGGCACCAGTAGCTCCAAAGATCCTAAAATAAGTGCATTTTTCTTCAAGATATCAATTTCCAATAGTGAGATGACCTTCTTGGCTTGCTTGGACAACCTTGGACATTCTCGATGAAAAATAATGAAATAGAGTCTAGCCAAGAATAGATCACATATAATAGGGTATGACTTCTTATACCTATTTTCCCATAAATTGCTAAAATAGACATTGACATGCAATTCAAACACATGCCAACTTAAGTTCATTTATGCAAATACATTTCATGCACATACCACATCTAAGAGGAAATAAGCCATGTAAAATGAAGGTACTTCACTTGGTTTAGGATTTCGTTCTTGATCTATCCGAGTGTTGAGTTTCTTTGCTACGATGGCAACCCCAATTGAACACACCACCTGACATTGCCATGGTGTATGCTAGTGGCATCCAGGCCTCAATGAACCTAGAAAAATCCTTCTCACCATATAATCTACAAAGCATGACCATTAAATACATGTAGGGCTCTCTCAAATTAGTTATATCATACCATCCCGAGGTCCAGTTAATGAATTTCTTATCCTCCTTCCACCAAGAAGCCACTGGTTTTCTCACATCATTATCTACATGAAATCCACTACAAAATCATTGTTCAGTATGAACTCTGGTTCCCACAGCTTGTAGTATTTGTTAATTTCATCTGGTAGAAATATTCCTACCCATTGTCCTTGTTCAACACTAATGGATCATTTTACTGCATATGTATGAATTATGATCCATTCCATAGCTTCTACACAAGGTAGAACAAGGGACCTAGCACCTACTATGTGCAACAAAGAATGTTGATAGTGATGAAAACTTGGTCATCTATGGATCTAATATATGGGTCACTATGGGGTGTAAATTCTAGTTAGTCTACGTTCTTGAATTTGTTAAACAACTCGTTCAAGGTAGGAAGTGGTACCTTAGCTTCAGTGAGTGGATTTGTATCCCCGTGTAGTGGTGGTTGGTTGAAAATTTTCTTCAACAAGACTCAAATTATAGGTTCCACTTTTGATGCTTGTTCTACTCCTTTTGGAGGCATAGGGTTGGATGCTTTGCCTAGCTAGGTGACTTATTCTTTAGAAGTCTTTGGAGACTGACGAGTGACACTTCTTCGAAGCGGGATTTTCCTCCACAAATAAATAACCATTAAGCCATAATCAATCATCTATGTTTTTTTCCCCTCTAAATCACAACAATTACTCACAGTGACTACATACCTAGCCAATATTAGATAGACTACCATTGAGGCTTACTAGTTCTGAAGACGTGACGTCCCAAATCAGCAAAACATAATTGCAACACACAGATTTTTTTCAACACACAATTGTTTTTTCTACTCAGGGTCTTCTTCAAGAAATCAATAGTAATAGATACAAAATGTAATATTTCAAGTGCATATATTTGAGCTCTTTAACAATCAAATCTAACCATAAATCGCAAGAGTAGAATATGATTATGCAAATCTTCAATTTTAAATTCATTTATTAACATGCCATGGTTGACTTTAAATTTGTTTATGGAATGACGATGCAACTTTATGTCTTTTAGTTCATTGGTGGGTTTAAAACCCATTTATTTTGGCATGCAATGTCTTATGCAATCAGGGATCGACAAATCGAGACCATCGACACTTTCCAACTAGCTTTCTACAAATGTTTGCTTCCAATCCCAATGAAAAAAGCCCAAATAATAACCACTTTCCCATCGATATGGAGTGTTAGGATTCAAATGGTGATGTGGTGAGACACGTGGTCTCATATAATGATGTGGTGAGACACGTGGTCTCATATAATGATGTGGTTGATATGTGTCAGCTGAAATGTTAGATTCAGGTACAAAAGATGACATGGCAAGGTATGATTGGACACATGGCGTGATGGTGTGGTCATGTACGGGAGTGACCTAGAGGGATAAAACTTATGAGCAACCAATGATTATGTTAACATTTCAACGACGAAGATTAAATGTAATTGTGAAATGAATGGTTGTGATCCAAAGGAAACTTGTGATAATTGAGCGTCAACGAGAATGTGTATGAGCCCATACGTCGTTTGAAACCAGAACTGGCTGACGTTGATAGAACGGAAAGACTTTCCTCAAGCCACTTAAAAATGATAATCGAACCACTTGAAGATCGATGAACTCGTCGACATCGACGAAAGTAAAATGTCCACTCATCAAAACATGCAATCGAAAACCCCGATCACCGACAACGACCTGAGAAGGCCGTACAATGATTATGTATTCATTGATGTAGGAGCTGACATATCGAGTGATGTGTCAGCTAACATGGTAGGTGACGAGGTAGTCTAATGTGGCAAGGGACGCGACACAATTAGTGATGTGGTTGATGATGTAGTAGGTGATGTGGAATATTGCGTGGTCGGTATGGAAATCCATATGGAAGGTGACGTGGCAGTACACAAATCGTGCTTCAAAAAATGACTTGGCTCCTCGAGTTATCAAAATTGATAGAATCATGTCTTAACAACTAATGCTCAAGATTTCCTAAGAGTCTACATCGGACGACTAATAATCATTCTTTCTCCTACGGATAAATCAACATCGACAAACATTAGAATTTCTTCATTTCTTTGCAAGGGATTTCGACCAACATTGATGATCAAACCTCATTGACGATTGACGACATTTCTCATTCTTTTCCCAACTTCGTCACAAGGTCTTGTTGACCCTCGATGTGCTATCAGTGTCGACCAAGTGCCTATAGGGATTGGGTAAATAAAAACTTCTTTATGGGTTTTTTGGATTTTTGCAAAATTCCTTAAGTCTAGACCCTATTTTTACTTAGCCTAAGAAGTTACACGTGTACCTTTTCCTGGGGAAATCCTTTTAAGATTTAAACAGAAATGACAAAGAAGGATCAAAGAGTAAGACACAAACCAAATCACAAGCAAGATAAACTTAAAACAAATAAAATCTAAAAGAAAGTGGTACCCATTGAAATGTATGATATTTCAAAGCGTGTGTTGAGGTCTTAACAAATGGTGATTCACTGGACGAAACCATAATCTATGACTTTTACCTTAGACTAAATGATATAGCAATTTTAGGAGAAAAATCTGATCTGAGATAAAAAACCACAAATTATTTATAAATATGTATGCATATAATCGAGGGAACAATTAACCATGTTTGACTATGGAGATATGTTTGACTTCCATCTTCTTTACCCTGAACCAATGATCCATGCCTCACGAACAAAATTAGACAAAACATCATTGTTGATAGGAGAAATTTAAAGTTTCCGACCTTTAAACACTTGAAACATTCTTTTGGTGTGGCTCTGCTTCAAGTGAGCGTCCATAGCCCCGACAGAGTCACCTCGATATCACAGAACTTGCTCTGCTACCAGCGAGTACCCATAGCCTTGGCGAATATATCTACATACCTTCCCTGGCATCATCCAACTCCTATTAAAATATGTTTCCTCCCACAATTTTCTCGATTATGATAGTTACCGCATATGTGTACCCATTGTTGGATATCTTTTGGTGAGGACATTTGTAGGACATAGGAATGAGCCAAGGAGGATGATATATGTTTATTTGAAGAAGGCACCTAGTACTTAGGATTTTACATAGCATTCTCACTTAGGGGAGGTGGAATTCCTATTAGATTTGTTGTAAGACATGATCCGTACTCTTCTTCATTTCCATTATTCCCTTTAGAACATGCGGACCACAAGACAAACAATATGTTTCCTCCCTAGATAGTATGCATACAAAAGTGTAAATATCTTCTGATTTCAAATCTTATACGAAATGAATTCCCCTTACTTCCGAATTGAATAATCCAGGTATGGGATAAGAATACTTGTCTCAGCATGTCTCACTAGGAGATAAGAGTTGACATTATTTCACCACATAACAAAAATAACAAAAAATGAAAACATATCACTAAAAAAAACTAAATTGAAGAAAACAAACAAAACTAAAAAATATTAAACTCTATGGTGCAAAGTTGCTCACCCTGAGCATCTAGGTAAAATTTGTTTTGAGGCTTTTTCCATTTATAGGGAGAGAATCTAATTCACCCCCTAGGTTTTGCAATCAGTACGTGCCTACCCTAATTTTCTCAGCTACCAGATAAGGACCCAACCATAAATTCTAAAACTTAGAATGTTTTTCTTTAGGTTCATTGACATTGTCCCATTTTAAAACTAGTTCCCCAACATTCAAATTCTTATCCTTGGATTTATGTTTTTCAAACCATATTTTACTACATGTTGATGAGTTGCAAATTTCTGTTTATTCCTCTCCTTTTCGTCTTCTAGCATAAGGAGTGTATCTGTAACACCACTTTTTCGGTTAACAAACTTCGCGGAAATATAACACCTACTCTGGATTATAAAACAACATGCATTTAAGCAAATGAAACACATTTAAACTCAGAGTAAGTCATATACATCATTTCTATCATAATTTTAAGAATGGCATTAACCATAATTAATCTGCACAACAGAATACATGATAAAATATAAGCATCACAGGCATGCAAAACATAACATTTAACATAAGCTGATACTTATCTTGAAACTGAGGTAATTCCACCAACCAGGTGCGGGCCTTCCATGAACCTCCTAGCCTTAGACCACACCGCTCATCTGCTCAACAGTAGGTCACCCCCGAGCTGGGACTAAGCTCCACCCCAAGGCAAGGAATCCTAGGCTAGGCTGAGGTTACAGGGAAAACACACAGTCATGAGGAAGGAATTCTCTTCCAAGAACCACTCACGCTCACTGCCCATAGACCCTCATTCCCCACATGCCTGTTCCACCCCAGGAGTATACACCTTCTCTGTCACCTAGACAGTCCTTCGGCTGCTAACCTCCCTTGCCTTGGGTTACAACAACAGACCGGACCGGAAGTCTCCAGGCTTTGTGGAAGCTACAAGGTTCATTCCAAGAGTCCTCTCCTTCCTCTGCGCACTCTCTCACCTAGAGAGAGACGCTCACAGGCCAAACCACCTGTTCATCCAACCTCAAACACCCCTCTTGCCTGAAGAGAGTGTTTCACAACTGGTCACAATCCATACGCAGTCCCGCACTGCGCAGTTGCAATTACCCACAGAAATATAGACACCGACTTCCTCAAAACAGGTTCAGAAATGGAAAAATGGTCTCACGGTCATGGCTTCGGGACAGAGGCTTCACACACAAGTTTCATTTTGGATAGAGGATGCCCACAGATTCCCAGACACCACACAGGATTTTCGGTTCAGAACAGAGGTGAATCCGGCTCTTTCGGAATCAATCACAGGCTTCTGGTTCAATACAGAGGTATACATGGGTTTTCTCAGAGCTAGACACAGGCTTTCCAGATCACAGAGACGCACAAAGGTTCTCTGTAGAACTCGGGTCCATCGTACTGCTCAGAGCCCGTACACACTCAAGCTGTCTGATCGAATGAGAGTCGGGGGCCCTCTCACAGCTCACCCTAGTCGTTTTATTCGCATGCACCAGGGTTGACACTTGTTGCCCTGGGAACTGCATGCGTTCCACGAGCACGCATGCCCTCCTCATGGTTAGGAACTTAGGATAAAACATGAAATGCTCATGCCTTTTTGAAATAATATTAAAATATTATTCCCAAGGCTGAAGCCCACTAGGCTTAACACTTAGCCCCTTTTCCCACCTTCCAGCCCCTAATCCCTTGCCTTCTCTATGGAAGCTCAGTCCCCCTTCACTCATTCATCGTGGTCAGTCTGCACCTAGTGGTGTTTACAAATTTTTATTAATTGTTCTGCATGATTACAAATACAACAACAGGCTCCTGACCTTCAACACTTAGGCCACCTAGCCTAACAAACACATAAGCCACCAGCTTATAAAAAACTTGGCTCACCAGCCTATAAGACATAATTACAATTCCTTTCAAAACATGATTTACGACAGGGCTCAGCCTTGGAGACACTACAATATCAATTCATTGTTGCATATTGGAGAGGGGTTGGCCCCTAGAGGCCTGAGATAATTGCAACGATGGGAGATGGATATTTGTCGATAAGATGACTTCCTGACCATAAACAAGAAAGAATGTGAATTGTCGAGAGCTTTCTTAAGAGTCACTCTATCATCCCATAGTGCGTTGTGCAGAGCATTGTGCTAGTTCTTGTGATTTTTAATGACCATCTTCTTTAAGATCTGAATTAAATTTTTATTTGTGGATTCTGATACATGGTTTCCTTGAGGACAATGATTATTATAATATCTAAGGATAATCCACTTTTCAAGTACAAATTTAGTCAATAGAATAGAAGAAAAATAGGCAACAATATAAAAAACAATTACTAAAGGCACCCTAAATCTAGTAAGTAGGTGTTGTTCCAAGAACTGAATAACTACCTTTTCATTAATGTAGGTAAGGGGAATGGCTTCTAATCGTCGCGTAAAATAATTAGCTGCAATTAGAATGTACTTGTGTTACTTTGAAGAATTTGGATTGATCTCTCCTATGGCATCTATTTCCCATTGTTCAAATGGCCTTGTTTATTTAATTGGTTGCAATGGTATAACGGCCTTCTTTTCTTTACCTGGACTCAATTGAAAAGTCTTACATGTCCTGAAATGTGTATGAGGGTCTCTAAACAAGGTCCACCAATAATATCCTACCCTAAGGATTTTATGGGATGTTGTCTCTCCCACAAAATGCCCACCAGCTGAGCCATTGTGCAATTCTTTTAACACCTTATTTGCATCTTCTTTCTCCAGATATCTTAATAAAATCTTATCATAGTTTTTTCAAAATAATATAGAATTTATGAGACAATACTGGGAAGATTTCGATCGAAGAGCTCTTCTTTATTTTGAAATTAGATGATTTGGGTACATCTCGTGATGAAGAAAATGAGAAATATTTGCATACTATGAACCATCATTTGGTGGAACATAAAGTACTTCACGAAACCACATAGACAATTCATTTTCCCAGCCAGACTCTTATGGCCCCTTTATGTCTTGGGAATCTCTGGCCAACTTGCACAACCCTTGACCTCTAAAAATTTGTGTTGGTTTGAATTCTAGGTCAAACTTCTGGATGACAGTCATCCAATTTCCTCTCCACTCACCTAATTCCTATTGCGTGAAAAGTTCCCTTACCGAGGTATGAGGGACTATGACTTTGGTATGGTTCTTGAGGATATAAGACCTGGAATGTTTCACTGCTTTGTACACAACACATGCTTGCTTATCAATCACATGGTAGTTTAGTTCCGACCTTTGTAAATTAGTACTCATGAAAGTGATGAGGGCTTGTTCTTATCATCATCCTTCTTAGTGAGGACAACTACCAAACACTTATCAGAAGAAAAAGTATACAATAATAAATATTTGTCGAAATCAGGACTGCGTAAAACCAGAACTTAAGAAATAACAATCTTAATTTGATCAAATGCTTCATTCTCTTCATTATTCCATTTAAATTATGCATCTTTGCGTATCCTTTTCTGTAATGGTTTGATTGTTTCAACGAAATCAAGAATAATTTTTCTTACAAAATTGATCTTTATGAAAAAAGACTTCATGGATTTCTTATTATGAGGGAGAGGGAGTTGA
>JASDQU010257768.1:0-12904 GCA_032191745.1 Picea mariana | reverse complement strand
GGGGAAAGGACATGTGGTTGTAGCCACCTTTCGGTTGTAGCCAGAGAACATAGGGGGTTGTATCCTCCTTCTGGTTGTAGCTAGATAATTGGGGAGTTGGATCTTCCCTCGGGTTGTAGCCTAAGAAAATAGGGGGTTGGAGCCTCCTTCCAGTTGCAGTTGGAAAACAAAGGACGTTGGTGCTTCCAATGAATGTAATTCTTCAAGACATATAAGAAAAAACATTATGTGGTTTTCTGTCGCTTTGGGTTTCCACGTAAAACACTGGTGTACTATGTATGTGTATGATTGTTCATTTGTTCAATGCTCATTATTGGATGATAATTATACATTGATATAAAACTTGAATTATTTGTTTTAAGAAGGATTATAATTGCTCTATTATTGATTCACCCCCCGCCCCCTCTCAGTAATCCAACATCAATGACTTCCAAAATATGTTGATAGATATGAAAACTCGGGGCATACCAAAAGAAAACCAATGGACTCAATAGCACATTGAGCCACACTAGGAAGAATCTTCTCAATTAGGACTATTTAACCACCCACAACCCTCATCCGGTATGCACAACAATAGATCAATGGATAATAACATATGGAATTGTTCTCCTAGGGTGGATCTTAACAAGTTTGATGGTTATGACGTTAAGTTTGATGGACCTTAACATTACTTCGCCCTCCAAGAAATTACTAATGACATGATGAAACTCAGGGTGGGGGTCTTGTATTTAGATTTGGAACGATATCAATGGTGGGAATGACATAAAAAAAAATATGTATGTTATATCACTTGGATTCAAGTTGTTAAAGTTGTCTATGCACATTTCGAGAAAGATACTCATTATTTGGGAAGGATTACCAAGTTACACCAAACAACCTCATTCACAGACTTTATGGTATTGTTAGAGCAATTAACTATCCATACAAAGAACTTAACATATTATTTCTAT
This sequence comes from Picea mariana, assembly GCA_032191745.1. Taxonomy (NCBI): domain Eukaryota; kingdom Viridiplantae; phylum Streptophyta; class Pinopsida; order Pinales; family Pinaceae; genus Picea; species Picea mariana. Next base: position 11,954 of record JASDQU010257768.1, on the reverse strand, counting down.
AAAGAATGTTTCATTAGTGGCCTCAAGGAGGAGATTCGAGCAGAAGTTAGAATGCAACATCCTACTACATCATTGGAAGCAACATAGAAGAAGTTAGAAGCAGAGATGGTGATCAATGCACAAATAAAAGAACCAACCTTCCTTTCATGCACTCATCCTTCTAGGGTACTTCCCCAAGCACAAATTCTACTCATCCCTTGAAAGTACAAAGGTTGTCTCTAACATAAATGGAAGATTTCCAAAGACAAGGACTTTTTTATAATTGTGATGAAAAATATGATCTAGGTGATCGATGTAAAGAACATAAATTGTTCAAAATTGATATGACCACTTGAGCCCCGACGGAATAAATAAATACCATAGAGACACTAGAGTTACAAGTTTAAGACACCTCCATTATCTCATGAAGAACCACTTATGAACCTGCATGCATTATCAGTGATTTCAACTCCACAAACCTTGAAACTCAAGAGTTACATCAAGCACTGGGAAGTCATAATCCTAGTTGATAGTGGAAGTACTCACAATTTCATTCATAAGAGAGTGACAGAATAAATCTATTGCTTTGTACACTCGGTGACCAACTTTAAAATCATGATCTCCAATGGAGGTATGATGAAATTTGGGGGAATATGTGAAAATGTTAGACTCCGAATGGAAGACTATCAACTCAAAACCCATCTATTTTCCATCGATATGGGTGGGTGTGATATAGAATTGGGGGCAGAATGGCTACTTACCTTGGTACCAGTCACTATGAATTTCAAATAACTCTATGAGTGTCACTCAAGAGGGTCATGTACACACCCTTGGAGGGCTTTAGGCAGGCTCTCCTAAAATAGCTAGCTCTCATTATATGTAGAAGTTATTAAAGAAGGGCCACTTTGGAATTATTGTCCAATTTAATGCCATATAGGTTATGGATAACCCAACACAATAAATCCATCTAGAGTTACAGCTAGTCCTTGAAAAACATCAGCGGGGCTTCGAGACACAAAAAGGTTTATCCCCTTTCTAAGGAGAGCATGACCATGGCATTCCATTGATTCTAGAAATTCAACTACCAAATGTATTTCCTTATCGCCACCCTTTATCACAAAAGAATGAAATATAAAACATCATTCATGAGTTGTTGGAGGCATGGGTCATACGTCCCAGTATAAGCCCTTACTCATAACTAGTAGTCATGGTATTAAAGAAGGAACACATTTGGCGCATGTGTCCTGATTTTTGGGCTCTCAATAAGTTAACAATCAAGGAAAATTTTCCCATCCCTATTATTGATTATCTCCTTAATGAACTTCATGGAGCAATTTTTTTCACTAATCTTGATCTAGGTTTAGGATACCTCCAAATCAGGATGAAAGACGCAGACATCCCAAAGACAGCCTTCAGAACACACGAAGGCCATTATGAGTTTCTAGTGATGCCTTTTAGCCTTTGCAATGCTCCATCACTTTCCAAAGTCTCGTGAACAATATTTTTAAACCATTCCTATGTAATTTTATGCTAGTATTCTTCAATGATATCTTGATCTACAGTAAAAAAATGGGAATCACACATACATCATGTTGATAAGTCCTTGCAACTCTTGAGAGACAACCAATTATTTTTGAAGCGCTCCAAATTTGTTTTTGGGGCTTTTGAGGTTGAATATTTAGATCACATTGTAAGTCAAGAGGGAGTACAAGTTGATCCCAAGAAAGTGGTGGCTATGCAAGATTGGCCTTATCCCAAAACATTGAAGAGCTTGAGGGGATTCTTAGGACTTACATGCTACTACAAATAATTTGTGAAAAATTTTGGCAAAATTACAGCTCCCCTAACTTCACTCCTTAAAAAGAATGCCTTTGTTTGGATTAAGGTCACAGCACAGACCTTCATTGCTTTAAAGGATTCCATGCACACTAATCCAATGTTAATAGTACCTAAATTTAATAAAAAATTTGTCTTGGAATGTGATGCTTCAGGGAGAGGTCTCAAAGTAGTATTAATGCAAGAAGGACGCCCCTTGGCATTCACCAATAAAACATTGTGTGATTGCAATTTGGAAAAACCCACATATGAGAAGTAAATGATGGTTATCCTTCATGCAATGGAGACTTGGCACCCATATGTCATAGGGAGTCATTTTCAGATCAAGATTGACCATCATAGTCTGAAGTACTTACTTGAACAACAGTTGTCTTCACTAGAGTAACATAAATGGGTCACCAATATTTTGGGGTATGATTATGAGATCATATAAAAAGGGTAAAGAGAATGTTGTGGTTGATGCTTTATTCAGATAATTAGAGAAGGATGGGTCACTCTTTTCCTTATCATTACCAAGTCCAAGATGGCTAGAGGAGGATTGCAAGAAATGGATAGAAAACAATACTTTAAGGTTGTTGGATCATTGAGAGGGGGGGTGAATCAATAATAGAGAAATTTGATCCTTTTTCACCATAAAATGCAAGTGTTATATCAATGTAGCATTATCAACCAATAGTTGCAGAGTAAATAAACAATGAACAAATGAGAAATCACACACATATACAATACACCAGTGTTTTACATGGAAACCCAAAGCGAGAGAAAACCACAAAATGCTTTTCCTTATATGTCTTTAAGAATTACATTCATTTGAAGCACCAACTTCCTTTGTTTTCCAGCTGCAACTGGAAGGAGGCTCCAACCCCCTAGTTTCTCAGGCTACAACCTGAATGAATATCTGACTCCCCAATTCTCTGGCTACAACCAGAAGGAGGCTACAACCCCCTATGTTCTCCGGATACAACTAGAAGGTGGCTACAACCACCTATCCTTGCCCCATCCAACTTCCTTGACGTAGAATTAGAATGATGGAACCACTGTCACACTATCACTTTGAGAAATATTGTTGTAAACATGTACCAATCAACCTGTAACAACCTGTACCAATAACCTGTGCCAACATGTACTATACATCAACCTGTACCTCAACCTGTACCATAAACAAATGCATCAACCATGCACCAAACTTGTACATATAACCTGTCACAATAACCTGTCTAAACAACCTGTACCATAAACAAGTGCATCGACCATGCACCAACTTGTACCTCAACATGTACCATCAACGAGTGCATCAACCATGCACCAAATATGTACCAATCATGCAGCAAATACACATAAAATGTGACTCATCAAGATGTACCAACATCATAAACTACACACCTCATGTATGTGCCAACTCATCAACTACTTGTCTCAAGTGTGTACCCAACATGTACCTCAACCATATACCAATATAACCATCAAAATTTCTCTAGCAATACATCATGCTATCCATAACCAAATACCATAAACCCTTGCATCAAACCATGTGCCACAACCTCACTGTTATGTAGCCTCAAGCTAAACCAACAACTTTAGCAACACATCACAACCAAAAGATGAATACCCATACGCCAAATACCAACAACAAAATACCAATTGTATCCCTCAACAAATATGATATATGTAGAAATACTGAACATCCAATGCAATCTCAAGAGATAAACCCTAGCTCACAAAACATACCTCAAACAAGAAATGCCATATCTCTCATAAATAGACCCCAACCATGTTACTTCCGTGATTTTTTTCCACGATTGTTTTGTCACTCTTTTTCTGCCGCGATTTTTCTACTATGATTTTTCTGCCATGATTTTTCTGTGCACTTTTTCTGACGTGATTTTTTTGTCGCATTTTTTCTGCTGCGATTTTTCTGTCACACTTTTCTTCCGCACTTCTCCTACCGCACTTTTTTTTCCGCACTTTTCTTGTCGCACTTTTATTGTCGCACTTTTCTTGCTGCACTTTTCTCTATCAACAATACCTTCCCAAATGACCTTTCACAAAATAGATATTCAATGATATTCAATAGGTTCAAGTGTGATTAAATTAGAGATCCTTGCCTTTTATTTATACTTTCATGTAGCATCCCACTTTCCTTATTTTAGGGAGTTCTCTATTAGCTTTATTATTTAAATAATTTATTTTGCAAACACTTTGACTACTTTGACCTTTTTGGGCTTCTAGATTACTCATGAGGATTCTCCAACTTCACATGGCCATAACTCTCTAATTGTGAGGATTTATGTGATGTTCCACATACCACCAGAAATGGCATGAAATTTACTATCCATCTAGAATAGTGTTATCTACAAATATATCAAAATTCATACCATTATCCATCAAACAAACTTGGGTCCATTACCCAAACCTTTTTTCTACTGGAATTCACTATCAGACATTCTTCAAGGGTTGACATCAATGAAAACCAACCCAATTAATCAACAATATCCCCCTTTGGCATTGATGGCAACAATATGATGCAATATTGAAGTCATGTCATACAATACTGAAGTCATATAACTCATGCTCCCCCTGTGACCATCGCTCCCCCTGGAACCATGCCTCTGTGTTCTACATATGATAAATCTCTCCCCCTTTTTCATCAATGGAAAAGGTATCTTACCATCCAGGGATACTCCCTCTAACTGAACTATCCTTGGGGATGCTCCCCCTAACTAAAATCTTCCTGAAACTTATCTCTCGACTTGAACTATCCTCTTTATGGTGCTTCCTCATGTAAATCTAAGACATATAAGATAATAATTCAAAATCATTCATTTTGGAGTAGAAATTACTCTGAGTCTCTGGCGAAGATATTCAAAGGCTTCCCGTGGAAGCAGTTTTATAAAATGTCTCCCACTTGTTCTTTTGTGCCCACATATTCAACTTTGATGTTCTTCTCTGCAACTTGTTCCCATAGAAAGTGATACTTGATTGGAATGCTCTCTATCTTGGAGTGCATCACGAGGTTCTTTGATATATTGATGGTTCTTGTATTATCACAATATATTGGAATGGGTTCATCATACTCAACATGTATATCTGTCAGAGTTTGTTTCATCCATAGAACCTATGTACAATATCATGTTGTTGTAATATACCCTACTTTGGTTGTAGATAAAGATATTGATGATTGTTTCTTGCTTATCCAAGATACTTAACACTCACCCAAGTAGAACGTTTCTCCACTAGTGCTTCGTCAGTCATCAATGCAATCTGCCCAATCTGCATCTGTGTAGGAAATAAGTGATAGATCATTTCCTTTTGGATAACTTAATCCAAACTCTTATGTTCCTTTGAGATATTTGAAAATCCTCTTCACTGCTAATACATGCAATTCCTTTGGTGCTTCTTGAAATCGTGTCACCTATCCAACTTCCTGCATTAAATCTGGTCTGGATGCTATCACATATAGTAAGCTACCAATCATTGACCTATATTTCCACTGGTCTGTAGACTTTGAATCATCATCTTTGCTCAACTTGCAATTGGTTTGCATAGGAGTGGTAACTAGTTTGCAATCTTCCTTTCTGAACCTCTTTATCATTTCTCTTATATACTTAGTTTGAGAAATAAAAATTCCTTGGTTGCTTTGACGTGTCTAAAGACCCAGAAAGAAGGATATTTCTCCAAGTAATGACATTTCAATTTCATTCTACATATCCTTTGCAAATTTATGGTTTAACCTTTCATCATTGCTTCCAAAAATAATAACATCAACATAAAATTCAATTAATAAAATACTATCTTGAGTTACTTTGATGTAGAGGTTGTTGTCTGCACTTCCTTTTTTGAACCCCACCTATTGTAGATATTTATCTAGTCTAGAGTACCATGCTCCAAGAGTCTGTTTTAGACCATACAAGGCCTTATTCAATTTTAACACGTAATCTGCATTCTCTAAAAACTGAAATCATTTAGGTTGTTCGATCTAGACTTCTTATTCATCTTATGCTTCTTCTTCGTAAAGTTGTTCCATTGATTCATTTTTTTCTTCCTTTAATTCTTGTCCACCTGTTTCATCAATTTTTACATTGATTCTTTCCACAACTTTGCTCAAACTCTGATTGTAACACTTGCATTCTTTTCTTATACTTGAGTAACCAACAAGTACTCATTTGTCCACACGAGAGTCAAACTTTCTGATTCTGCCATCGTTTCTTTTGATGTAGAATTTTCTTCCAAATACTATGAAGTGCTTCACATTTTTTGGTCTTCCTTTCCATAGCTCGTAGGAAGTTTTGTCATTGTTTTTTCTGAGCATTACTCTATTTTTAATGTGAACTATTGTATGGACTACATGTGTCCAAAAATTATCTGTCAATTTTGAATCCATTAACATTGTTCGAGCCATTTCCTGTGTAATTATCATCCATTATGATAATGTTCCTTTGTCTCTGAACCACTCTCTGAACCAATCTATGAATCCATTCTCTCATCCACTTTCATATATCTCTCCAAACCTGCTAAGTGTTCTTATGAATCCATGTTTGTCCATACTATCCAAGACTCTACTGCACATTGTCCATAATGTTGACCCATTTATCACTGTACTATCATGAAGTATTCACTACTACAATTGATTTTACTTCTGCTAACTAACTTCTCTGGATCTGTCTATTCAAACTATGCAAGATGCTCGAATGATGGTTCTTTGTGATGTGACAGCTATCGCATAAACTCCCCATGTCTAGTATTCATGTTACCTGGTAGTCTCTAAGTTGGATGGATCAGAATAATTCCTTCTCTGATGTGTATTCATCATCATACTCATTGGTAGATTCATCATATCTATGAGCTCTGACTTCTTTCTTTCTTTCTATGGATTCATCTTTCACTACAATGCCTGAAAGTACAATCTCTTGAACCTATTCCTTATTTACCTGTCCTTCTTTTCTTTCAGCTTTTTTCCAAACCTTGCTACATCTCACATATTTATTTTTCTCTGTAGAATTTTTTTCATCTTGTTTTATTGCCAATTTTGCGATCTCTAGGACCTGGTCTTTGTTCACCTATTCTTTGTGTTTTCTTATCCATACTTTCTTACATATTATATCAATTTTCTCTTTCATGGAATTATCGATCATACTTCTACAATCACTAGCTATGTGTCCATATTTGTGACATTTGTAACATTCAATGTTACGTGGGGCCACATAGGCATTTCTTGCTTGAACATTTCTTTTATAATCCATGCAATCTATAACATTATGTACAAAGTTAGTATAATAAAAACAATGACCATAAAATAAATTTTCATACCTGGGAGTGAATGATCTTCTTTGTGGCGTAGTCCTTCTAAATTTTTTCCTTGACTGATCATGATCACGATTGAAGATTCTTTGTGGCTTGAACATGGTTGGTCTTCTTGAAGATGTATCTTCAATAGTTTTCTTAGATTCTAGTTGACCATGATTACTTCCTTTGAGTATTTCTGTATAACTCTTTCTATTTTCTTCTTTCTTCTTTTCTAGCAACCTAGAGTGTTTCTCTTCGTTCTCTATAACTAATGTGGATGTTTCAGTCTCTTCAATGTTCTTGTTGAGATTGACGATTTTACTTCTCAATGTGACAACTTATTCTTCACGCTTCTCAACCTCTTCTTCTTTCTTCATTATATGATACTTCACGATTTCTTCTGTTCTTTTCGCTTCTTCAAGCTGAATTTTTAATGTGATTATTTCTTCTTCAAGTCCTTTCTCTTCTAAACCATCTTGAAGAAAAGTTTGGTTAAGAAGAGAAAGGACTNGATCTATCAATATCTTCTCTCTCATTTCTGCTTCTTCCTTCTGTGCTTCTATGTTGGCTTCCAAACACTGCTTTTGATATTCAATATTCTCTTCGATCTTTCTGGCTTCTTCTAGTTGAGTTCTTAAGTTCTCAATGACCTATTGGGACTCTTCAAAAATGTGAACACTTTCCTTTTGTTTCATCAATTCTTTCTTGAGTGAATTTTTTTCTTCTCTTAGTTCATCTAAAGCACTAATAAATTCTTCTTCATAATTGTCTTCCTTTTCAATTAGCTTTTCTGTCTCATTTCCTTTATGGCATTCTATTTCAAGATGTCCGCATTTTTCACAATTAAATCAAAACAACATACCTTTGGTGATTATGTACTCTTCATCGTATGAATCTGTTTGACATGGTGAACATAATTCTTATTGATCTGTATTTGCATCTTCTTCGGCATTTTCTGAATCTGCGATGGGTGAAGAATATATATCATGTAAATTATCCCAAATTTCTTTGGTTGATGAACATTTACCAACCTTTTCTCTTACCGGATTAGGTAATCCTTCCCATATGAAATACATTGTTATTTTGATATTCTTTTTCAATTCCTTCTTGGCTGTAGTCTTTTCCCTTTTTGAACTATCATATCATGTAACAATTGATATCCAAATATAATGTCCCTATGCCTGTAAAAATACTTTCGTCCTTCTACTCCACATCTCATACTTAAAACCATTCTGACCATTAAGAATTGGTACTCCATTCTCAGAATAATCCATGATCTCCTTCCAGTAGTTAAATTGTTTCCTGAAGGAACCAACTTTGATACCAATTGTTGGATTACTGAGGGGGGGTGAATCATTAATAGATCAATTTAATCCCTTTTCACCATAAAATGAAAGTGTTATATCAATGTAGCATTATCATCCAATAGTTGCAGAGTAAATAAACATTGAACAAATGAGAAATCACACACATACATAGTACACCAGTGTTTTATGTGGAAACCCAAAGCGGGAGAAAACCATAAAATCATTTTTCTTATATGTATTTAAGATTTACATTCATTGGAAGCACCAACTTCCTTTGTTTTCCAGCTACAACTGGAAGGAGGCTCCAACTCCCTAGTTTCTCAGGCTACAACTTGAAGGAAGCTCCAACTCCCCAATTCTCTGGATACAACCAGAAGGAGGCTACAACCCCATATTTTCTCTAGCTACAACCGGGAGGTGGCTACACCACATGTCCTTTCCCCATCCAACCGCCCTGACGTATAATTAGAATGATGGAACCACTGTCATATTATCACTGTGAGAAATACTATTGTAAACCTTTACCAATCAACTTGTAATCAACCTATAACAACCTGTACTAATAACCTGTGCCAACATGTACCATACATCAAACTGTACCTCAACCTGTACCATAAAAAAATGCATCAACCATGCACCAAACCTGTACAAATAACTTGTCACAATAACCTGTCTAAACTACCTATAATCAACCTGTGCCATAAACAAGTGAATCAACCATGCACCAACCTGTACCTCAACCTATACCATCAAAGAGTGCATCAACCATGCACCAAATATGTACCAATCATGCATCAAATACACATAAACTGTGACTCATCAAGATGTACCAACATCATCAACTATACACCTCATTTATGTGCCAACTCATCAACTACTTGTCTCAACCATGTACCCAACATGTACCTCAACCATATACCAAATACATATACCAATATAACCATCAAAATTTCTCTATCAATATATCACTCTATCCATAAACAAATACCATAAGCCATTACATCAAACCATGTGCCACAACCTCATGTTATGTAGCCTCAAGTTAAACCAACAACTTCATAAACACATCACTACCAAAAGACCAATACCCATATGTCAAATACCAACTGTATCCCTCAACAAATCTGATATATGCAGCAATATTCATCCAATAACATCTCAAGAGATAAACCCTAGCTCACAAAACATACCTCAAATAAGATGTGCCATATCTCTCATAAATAGACACCAACCATGTTGTTGCCACGATTGTTTTGCCACACTTTTTCTGCCGCGATTTTCCTGCCGTGATTTTTCTGTCGCACTTTTTCTGTCGCGATTTTTTTGTCGTAATTTTTCTGTCACACTTTTTCTGCCGCAGTTTTCCGACCATATTTTTTCTTCCACAGTTTTCCTGCCACACTTTTTCTGTCGCAATTTTCCTACCGCATTTTTTCTGCCACAGTTTTCCTGCCACACTTTTTCTACTGCACTTTTCTTGCCGCACTTTTCTTGTTGGACTTTTATCTATCAATAATACCTACCCAAATAACCTTTCACAAAATGGATATTCAATGATATTCAATAGTTTCAATTGTGATTAAATGAGATATTATTGCCTCTTATTTATACTTTCATGTAGCATCCCAATTTTCTTATTTTAGGGATTTCTTTATTAGCTTTATTATTTAAATAATTTCTTTTGCAAACACTTTCCTACTTTGACCTTTTAGGGCTTCTAGATGACTCAAGAGGGTTCTCCAACTTCATATGGCCATAAATATCTAATTGTGAGGAGTTATGTGATGTTCCACATACCACCGGAAATGGCATGACATGTACTATCCATCTAGAATAGTATTACCTTTAAATATATAAAAAATCATACCATTATCCATAAAACAAACTTGGGTCCATTACCCAAACCTTTGTGCTACAAGAATTCACTATCGAACTTTATTCAAGGGTTGACATCAATGACAACCAACCCAATTAATAAAAAAAGGTAATGTATCCAACGAATTCAAGTAGATCCCAAACCACCTAAAAGTTATGCATGGAAACAAGATACATTGTGGTATAAAGGGCACATTGTTCTAGTAAAATATTTGGCCCTAATACTGCAAGTCTTAAAGGAGTTGCATTCATCATGGATATCTTTTCACTTTAGATTTCATAAAACCTATGAAAGAACTAAGAATTCATTCTTCTGGGATGGAATGAAAATAGATATCCAAGAATTCATAGAATCCTATGACACTTTCCAAAGAAACAGGGGAGAGACAATGAAAATACTAGGGGAAGTACAACCATTACCAATCCCAACACATATTTGGACAAACATTTCAATGGAATTTATCATGGGACTCCCAAAAGTAGGAAACAAATCAATCATCGTGGTGGTTGTTGATCGTCCTTCAAAAGTTTCTCATTTTTGTGCACTAGCTCATCCTTTCATGCCTTCCTCGGTGGCCTGGGCCTTCATGGGTCATATATTTAAGATACATGGTATGCCCACTTCCATTGTCTTAGATCAGGACCCCACATTCACTACCAATTTTTGGCAGGAACTATTTAAAATTCAAGGTACAAAATTGAATATGAGCACTTCATATCATCCACAAAATGATGGTTAAACATAAGTGGTCAACAAGTTCCTGGAAATTCATTTGAGATGTTTTTCTTCTAAAAAGTTGCACCAATGGGAATAATGGCTTCCCCTTGGCGAATAATGGTACAACACCACTTATCATGGAACTACCAAAATAACACCATATGAAGTTGTGTATGGCCAAAACACCCTATCAATGGAATCCTATGTACTAGGAACCTACAAGGTTCACGTTGTAGATAGAATGATTCACACCAGAGAAGCCATTATGTGTATCCTCAAGGACAATTTGTTTATGGCGCAAAATCGAATGAAACAACAAGTTGATCAACATAAATTTGAATGTTATTTTCACAAAGGGGATAAAGTGTTTCTTCGCCTACAACCTTATAAAAAGGCATCACTCAAAGATAAATATCCCCAGAAGCTAGCTCCCAAGTTCTATGGTCCCTATCAGATCATACAACGCATTGGTTCGGTCACCTACAAGTTGGGTCTCCTAACCCACTCCAAGATTCATCCAATGTTTCATGTGTCTCGTTTAAAGAAAGTCATGGGATCAAATTGCAAAGTGAAAAAAAACCTACCATAACTTTATGAAGAAGGTTCCATTTGGCTCCTACTAGAAGCAGTATTGGATACTAAAGAAAAACAGTTGCACCAGCACATGATCAAGGAAGTATTGATCCAATGGAAATATATGCAACCAGAAGATGTCACTCATTGTAATAAGAACCAAATTAGTTTGTAGGCCCTCATTATAAGGGGCTTGTTGATACTGAGAGGGGGGTGAATTAGTATCAAGTACAATTTAAAACCTTTTTCAACTTATACTTAAACCATTCAACTATATCCAATGAGAAATAAACAATAGTATAAGAGTTACACCAATACACCATAATACACCATGCACAATATATGAGAAATAATCAATAGTTATTGTTCAAGGGAAGTAATGA
>JASDQU010257766.1:0-15851 GCA_032191745.1 Picea mariana | reverse complement strand
AGCCTCCGAGATGCTGAGCTAAAGTACAACATAATGGAAAAACAAGCCTATGCAATGGTAAAAGCCCTAAAGGCTTTTAGGACTTACGTTTTACATTAAAAAATCATTGCATATGTTCCTACCAGCGCTGTGAAAGACATTTTAATACAAGCTGACAGTGACGGTAAGAGGGGCATATGGCTCGCTAAAATCCAGGAATTTGACTTGGAGGTCAAACCAACTAAATTGGTCAAAGGACATGGTTTAGCTAGATTGCTAGCTGAATCAAATTTTCGAGCTCTGGGAATAAATAGCGTTCAAGAAGACATCTCGTCGTTGGGAGCCACTTATTGATATGTTGTCAAAATTGAGAAAAAATTTAAGTAGAGGAATAAGCATGAGTTTTGATCTACAAATGCATCATATCAGAAGCTAAGAAAAGGAAACCCTATCACACAGAACAAAGGGAAAATCAAGGATGGACAACTGCAAGACAACCAGTTTAATCCACAAAGAAAGAAGGGTAATGGGAAGACGAAGAAAGATGCAGGGAAGTGGTGCAGATTCCATAAAATCCCATGTCACAACACCAATGAATGTCACTCGAAGTAGTCATTGGTGGTCGAGCTGAAAGCCTCATAGTCAGATCTAGGATCCGACTCTGATTCAGAGCCAGACAATGTGAATCAGATCATTGATGCAGAACACAGTGCCACAGTTGCTATCACCAAGATCCAACCAAACAAACCAAAAGAACCAGAGGAAGGTGAGCACATTTTTCACTCGTAGATGTGGGTGAAAGGTGATCCGTTACATTTCATTGTTGATAGTAGAAGCCAAAAGAAAATCATCTCTGCAGAGGTCATGAAATGGTTGGAGTTGTCGACAACACCACATCCGCAACCATACAACATCAGGTGACTCAACCAAGGAAGAGATCTCTGCGTCAACCAACAATGTCACCTTCCTTATGGCGTCAAGCCCTTCAAGGATGAGGTATTGTGTGATGTTTCCCCACTATAAGTTTGTGATGTTATTTTAGGCCAACCATATATGTGGAAACATCATGATATATATGAGTCTAGAACTTGTAGTGTCATTATTACTATGGGAAGACAATTGTGCAAGATATCAAAAGTAGCTCCACCTATTGCAATTTCTTTGGTCTCAGCTAAGTAGTGCAGGAAGGTCATCTCCCAGACTGGGAAATTGATCCTCTTCATGATTCACTCTCAAAGTGAATGAAAGGTCACGATCACATCCGTGACCTCTGCACATGGATCCTCTACGTAGCAGAAGCAAGTCGAAAAAGTCATGGAAGAGTATCAAGACATCTTCACCTCACCTACTGAGGTGCCTTTACACTGTTAGGTCAAGCATTCAATTGAGATAACTCTTGGAATGCCTTTTCCTAATGTCCAGTGTATCAACGCTCTCTCCTGGAAAATGAGGAAATCAAGTGCTAGATCCAAGAGTTGCTCCAAAAAGCGCACATTCAACCAAGCTCCTCACCTTGCAGAAGCTCAATCGTGCTCGTATAGAATAAATAGGAGACCTGGCGATTTTGTATTGATTAGAGAGATTTGAAAAAAATCAAAGTAAAGAGTTAATACCCAATTCCCTAAATTGATGACCTTCTCAACCAACTTAAGGGGCCAAGTACTTTAGTAAGATTGTCTGAAGTTCTTCTACCACTAGGTCCCTGTTGAGGAAAATATATGAATTGATCTTACTCAAGCATTTCCAGACTTTACTCGGCTAAAGAAAAGTAGACGGGAATATCACCCTATGTTTATAGCTAACAAAAATAACATCCCAACTCACAATTATTAATTACGAGTTCTTAGGCTAGTCTTTTATCAACAAAAAACTTGCTAGAAATTCACATTTTATGTAATTTTCTGAATATAACAGTCGCTAAAATAAATGTAAGAACATAAGTAAAGACACCAAGATGATAATAAAGATAGATGAGACATAAAACAATCCTTTATTTCATTCCAATTCACCAAAGAGTCATTTTATTTACAAAATCTCATACATAAATCTTGGACCAAAGTCAAACTTAGACATCCCCGATGGAACATACAAAAGGACCTCTGACAGAAAACCAAAACTGAACTCTAAAGGCTGGATCACCTTGCCACATATTGTTACCCACTTGACTTTGCACAATAGCCTTTATCAGTCATGAAAATTAATTCACAAACAGACAAGTCTACATAGACTATCAAAGATAGATCAACACCTCTGAAGAACAAGTGTTTGAATGATTTGATTCAGCCCTGAATATTGTTGTCTGCAATAAGACCCTACTGTCATAAAAGAGAATTAGGTTGTGATGAATATGTGAATGAATGAAAACTGAACTATCTCAACATAAACTCAAAGAGAAAACCTTAGCATGCTTCTGCTTCTATCCCCTCTTGTTCCTTCCTTTCCTTTTGCTTTTAACAAGTTAGAATTGGTTAAAGTAGTTAAACCAACTCATTAGTTAAGTTAATTAAAAGACTCAACTAAATTTAGTTAGGGGGAAAAGTAATAATCATAACAAGGGTCATAAATAAATAATAACTAGTAGGTGGGACCCCTTGTGACTCCCTTTAGTTCATAACAATCATAACAATCATACAATAACCATTAGTTAAGAAAAACACACCTCCTTGTGTCTCCCATCAACATATTTACTTTTGGCAATTTTAGCTCATAAAATTTGAAATTATTTAAAAAACAATACTCATATATCCAAAATAAAAACATGTTGTCCAAAGATCCATGAAGTCAACTGTCATAAAAAAATAGATAACATAAAACTCAAAAGCCATATTTCATAGTTTGTGATGCAACCCTTCCTTGGTTGATGTTGTCACCTCTTGATTTTCCTGAATTCACCTTTGGCTGTGCAGAGCCATTAGGCCTGATCTCGCTGATCACGTGGGAACAATCATCCCTCAAATGCATCCAAGAAGACACAGATTTATCAGATTCATTGGAGGGTGAGGAAGGGGCAACAACGACTTTTCCTTTATCAAGTGCATGGTGGGATTCAATCTTCAATCTCTTGCTAGCATGGGAGGATTTCACTAGCAAGTGGTTAGGGGTAGCTTGGACAATGGGGTTCAAAGGTGGGAGAGTAGGAAAATACAAGTTGGGCTAGCCACGATGTTGGGATACTGCCGGGTGGACAATCTCCTGCCATCCATCAGGGACCTCAGGTTGTAAGGAGACATGAGGAGGTACAGGGATATCGAGGGCTTGTGGGGGTTGTAAAGGAGGCCTTTCAGGCCTAGGTTGGACTATTCCCTACCCAATCCAATTAAAGAATCCGTCATGAAACAATTGGCCAAGATCTTCTGAATCAACGTCAAAATGTATGGAGAGCCTGGGTCTTCTTGGGCCTCGGTTCCAATTATCTCTACCTTTGTTTCCTCGTCCATGGCTACCTTGACTGAAAAAACTCATCCTGCATGTGTGATCAATTAACAAATAGTCTTTTAAATAACCATACATGAAAACTCTTAAAAACATGAAATAGATTTGGCTCAGAATGTATCAGGCTCATGCAATCCAATCCATACAAATTGTTTTACTGTTAATCAATGAGCAGGGGGGTGAAACAAGGTCCTGGATTATGTGAGGGGTTTGTATTGAGGGAAAATATGATATAATGAAGGGGGAGAAGAAATGGTCATTGCTCAATGAAAACAACAATCAATTGTAAAGCAAACCAATAAAACCTCACTGCAATCCACCCAAGACACTGCCACTTTCATCCACCTTAACATAGAAATTCTCTTAGCTGTAATCAATCTCAGAACAAGGAGTGAAAAAATGAATATGGGATATGTGAAGGGTTTGTAATTAGCGAAAAGTGAGATAAATGGAGGGGAGGATAACGATTACTGTTGATGAAATTAATCAAGTGATCCATAAAACATTCTGCAATAAGAATAGATGCACCAACCAACAATCATCATGACCGAATAACAATTACTGTGTACTTAACTAGTTCACTGTCCAATAATCAAATATCCAACACAGTGCCATCACAAAACAATAAGTATTCCACATAATTTGTAATAGGTTTTGTTCCCTTCATTCACACACTTTGCCTTTTATAATAATTTACGAACAATACCCAATTCCAATCTGTAACTATTAAAATCAACCATTGCCCATGCATTTCTTCAATCCACTACTATACTCAAAAGTCATGTTTTCAAAACAATAATGAAGTCACTATTACTGCAATAGAGCCCATCAAAATGCAATGATATTTGTTAACATATACATTCAGTAATCAAAATAATCAAGACCAAATTGCCACGCCTGAAATGACAATTAATCATACAACCAACATCCATCATTTAGACACAAGCTATGCACAGAATAATTTGCCCAGGCAATGTAGTTCTACCACTGTAAAATAAAAACAATTCTATGTCACTTAAAAGCTGGGCCACCTATAAAACACGACTTTGATCAACAACATGCCTATTTTAACAAGTGATTGATTGCAATAAATAAACATGTTTAAAACTTCTGTGGGTGCCTTTGAGTGTGAACACCAAGCTATCCATACTACACACAGTGTGCAGCTAATAAAACTCCACGGTGCAACATTTCCACTTAACACATTCAAACACATAGTCATGATAATAACTCAACATATCGTGATGAGCTATCGATTTAATCACACTATGATCGACCATGCTATGCGCACTCAGGCTTATTCAACCAACAACACAAGGATGCAGTGGATATAATTTCTATAGTCATCCAGTTCAGTAGTTGTTTGGCCCCATGACCATTATCTATTTTTCAACCACACAACGCGATATGAGCAACGTAAAAAAATTTCGTCGATGATGGCTAAACATTCAAATAATCATTAGTGCAAAAACTAGTGATTATGTATCTTCCAAACAATTCACCACTGTTGTAGAAAATCAATCAACCGAACAAGCTGGGGTAGCTGTTCATACCCACACATTCAATTGAATCGGGGCAGAGCCCCTTTCCAGTAACAAGACTGATCTATTAACATGAGGAGGGTGATTGTATCTTTGAAAGTGAAATTTTCAACGAAGGGTTTATTCTTATCGTCACAGATGCAGTAACTGAATTCTAAAACAACAGGACTGCCATACGACCAACCGGGCGAATTTGTATTCACAAGTAATCGACCATACATTCAATCCAGGATAACTCGTAGCAGCTTGACAGGCATGACAATCTCCTTTACAAAATTCGAGACTAGAGGGTTAAGGGTATACTCTGTAGCCAACCCCAGGGAACAGAGCCAACTCCTCGTAATGGTGGAACTTTCGAGGCCAAGGGTGTGCACAGAGAGAGAGACATGATTCATTTGTGGACAGGTAACAATCTATGGCAAGGGTCCAAAAAAATGGTGAGGCTCTCATTCGGTTGGGAAATTTATTTAATGCACGTAGGGTATAAGCCTCGTGTTCTTCATCCAAACTACCACAGTACTGAGGTGAAGACATGCCCGAGTTAAGAACAGAACACTCACTTCGTGACCCTTAGCGGTGGAAATAACCAATGCTGAAGTGAAACAGAACATGGTGACGCAGAAAATCTTCGACCATTAAACCCAAGAAAACCAGAGACTGGATTTAGTGACAGTGCGTGAAGATAGCTATCCACCCAAGACTTAAACAAAAACCCTCCAACTAAACCAGCAGTGGTAACAGAGAGATATTACCAGGAAGACCAATAACCTCTACGAACTCAAAAATATTACAGGAAGAACCATCCACTCTTCATTCAAGAAGAAAAATTTCACATAGTTGCAAAGCTTAGGAAAAGCACCAACCCATACACCTGAGCCAGTAATCATTTCATAACCAGAGCGAAGTCAAGAATGGCCAAAAAAAAGGACATACCTATTCATCAAATTCCTTAAAACCTTAAAACGAGAGCTGGCCAAGCAGTTCCACCCTGCTAAAATTTCAGAGCATAAACACAGCAGCAAGATCGAACAATAGCCCGACTAGGGTGGTGGCCAACGGGAAGAGTAAAGGTGACGTGCATTAAATGCACGTCGCCTCCACCCACATCTCATTAACTCAACAATAGATGCCAACAAATTCTCCATTAACACGATTAATCAAACATGTATCGAAACCATCACCACATCAAAAACCAGTAGTGCGATCACCATATCTCGTTTCACATCATATAACTCAACAAAATCGCATAACCATCAACGTTCACCACCTTATCAAATGAGCCACCGACGTTCAATCTACCCAAATATACCATATGTGGATCGACCACATAATTCAATTAACCATTATATGACCATTAGCACTATCATCTTGCCAAGCGCACCACCGATATTTCACCCCATATGCATATTAAACATGTAATTCAATCACAATTTCATAACCATTTACTTGCTAGCTAGGGCTTAACAATAATCATCAAGTGTTCTCATGCATGTAGTATAGTTAGGATAGCTTTTTAAATCGTCCCCTTGCAATTGTTTCTCATTTCTTTTAAGTTATTCACATGTGATATTGTAGAACTAGGTCCCCTTCCCTTGCGTTTGTTCTAGCATTTTCCTCTCTCAAAACTACCCTGCATGTAATTTTACTAACATGTTTGTTATGTAGGTGCAATAAGAACAGACAACAATGACATTAATGAATAGCATAGGTTGTAGTAACATAAGGAATCAACCCTTCATAAGCTCAATTTATAACCAATAACAACAAGATATTCATCAACCATGTGTCGTACATAATCTCAACATCAAAATGAACAGATTTGCTCTCCAATAGTTCAAGGGGGTCCCACCTACTAGTATTATTTAGTTTTTATAATAATAGGCTTTAGCAATACTTTGAAGGCAAAACTTCGTTGACATTTTCAATCGTCAACAAATTGGCGACTCCACAGGGAAATTTGTTTTTAACAGATTTAGAACTCAGGACTCATGGTTTTGTGGACCAAAACAACAGGTCAAGAAGACATAACTCGGATGATTATGCAACATGGGGAAGTGAGTGGATTTAATGGAAAGATGACTAGGAATTTGGGAATAATTCATGAAAAGTGTTAAGTACGAGGGGTTTTACCACAGTATGCATAATCATTTGACTGGAATTTCCTCTCTAACTTTTAGGAGGAAGACCTTTTAAACTCGCTCTTTAAAATATCGATGGGTGAAGAAAAGGCAAGGAGAAGCGGGAGATCGCCGACTCTTTACAGGACAACAACGGAAAAATGTAACAATTTCAAGGGTATTTCAGAGGAGCATCATAACATCTGTGTAAGCTTGATTGTTATTAACTAACAATGCTTTGCAGGAGTGTCCTTGTGGAAAATTTGATCCAACAACCTATTTGACCAAATTGATTAAAAGATAAGAAGAAACCAAATCATGACAGAAGTGAAATGAAAAACTAAAACAACAACAATAAAAGACAAAAATGAAGCGCAACAGGGAAAAAAAAATTAACTTAGAAAGCAAAAATCAAAGTACTGTGAAACAGAGAAAAGAAGCTCAAAAGTTGAAAGCAGAACTAGGCTACTAGTATAAAAAAATCCAATCAGCATTGAAACCCTTCACGCTGGTCCTTCACAATACTTCAAGCGAGGAATGATAGTGCTATAGGAAAACCATTGTCTCTGTAATTCCTTTAAAATTTTTGAGTTAGTGTCCAAGACAAAAGTGATCTAGAAATGACCCAACACTTGAAATTTTGGTGTAATTATCAGCCCTTTGACACATACGATTAAATCATCAAGATAAGCATGGAGACTGACTAATTCATTGAAAGCCGTGTGTATAGGCATTTTAAGGGCAGTACTTGCATCAAGTAAGCCATAAGGTAGGCAATTGTAAGACATAGTATCACAACTTGTAATAAGAGTGATTTTGTTGAAATTTTCCCTTTCTACATTGATTTTACTGTAACCAAACAAAATGTCAAATAAGGGCTCCAACTGTGACTCTACAACATGTTGAAAAAACATTTCCATACTGAGAGGAGGGAAGGGGTTTCTCATAATTGCTTGTCTGAAAGTTCGAAGACTAATGCAGGTTCTAATATTATCAGTGGTCTTCGAAGCAGGTTCCCAATTGGAAACCCATTTAGGGTAGACTAAAAAAAAACATTTCGGTCCTTAAGAAATATCTCAACTCCCTTCGAAAGGTTGCTTTCAGTGCAGAGTTAACAATTCCTTGTTTTTGGCTAGCTGGTTTCATAGCACACTGAACAAGATCTGGATCAAAACCACAAAGATCCACATTAAACCAAGCAAAAACATTTTGAAATACACCAAGTAACTCGACAAACCTCATCTCTTCTTTATCAGAACCCCGAACATTAATTTTAACGTTCGTTGGAGATCTAGGTGTTCTAATGTTCATGGAGATGGTTTCAACCACCTTCTTTTGTAACTCCTCTTCTTTCTGTTTTTCTTTGTTTCCTTCTTGGGCCTCGGTTCCAATTACCTCTACCTCTGTTTCCTCGACCATGGCTACCTCGATTGAAAAAACTCATCCTACATGCGTGATCAATTAGCAAATAGTATTTTAAATAACCATACATGACAACTCTTAAAAATTAGAAATAGATTTGGCTCAGAATGTATCAGGCTCATGCAATCCGATCCATACAAATTGTTTTACTGTTAATCAATGAGCAGGGGGGTGAAATAGGGTCCTGGGATATGTGAGGGGTCTGTATTGAGCGGAAATATGATATAATGAAAGGGGAGAAGAAACGGTCACTGCTCAATGACAACAACAATCAATTGTAAAGAAAACCAATAAAACCTCACTGCAGTCCACCCAAGACATTGCCACTTTCATCCACCTTAACACATAAATTATCTTGGCTGTAATCAATCTCAGAACAGGGAGTGAAAAAATGAATATGGGATATGTGAAGGGTTTGTAATTAGCGGAAAGTGAGATAAATGGAGGGGAGGATAACGATTACTGTCAATGAAATTAATCAAGTCATCCATAAAACATTCTGCAGTAAGAATATACTCACCAACCAACAATCATCATGATCGAATAACAATTACTGTGTACTTAACAAGTTCATTGTCCAATAATCAAATATCCAACACAGTGCCATCACAAAATAGTAAGTATTCCACATAATTTGTAAGAGGTTTTGTTCCCTTCATTCACACACTCTGCCTTTTATAACAATTTACGAACAATACCCAATTCCAATCTGTAACTATTAAAATCAACCACTGCCCATGCATTTCTTCAATCCCAACTATACTCAAAAGTCATGTTTTCAAAACAATAATGAAGTCACTATCACTGCAATAGAGCCCATCAAAATGCAATGATTTTCGTTAACATATATATGCAGTAACCAAAATAATCAAGACCAAATTGCCACACCTGAAATGACAATTAATCATAGAACCAACAACCATTATTTAGACACAAGCTATGCACAGGGTAATTTGCCCAGGCAATGAAGTTTTTCCACTGTAAAAGAAAAACAATTCAATTTGACTTAAAAGCTGGGCCACCTATCCAACACGACTGTCATCAACAACATGCATGTTTTAACATGTGATTGATTGCAGTAAATAAACATGTTTAAAACTTCTGTGGGTGCCTCTGAGTGTGAACACCAAGCTATCCATAGTACACACAATGCACAACTAACAAAACTCCACGGTGCAACATTTCCACTTAACACAATCAAACACACAGTCACGATAATAACTCAACATATCGTGCTGAGCTATCGATTTGATCACACTGTGATCGACCATGTTGTGCGCACTCAGGCTTATTCAACCAAAAACACAAGGATGCAGTGGATACACTTTCTACAGTCATCCATTCAGTAGTTGTTCGGCCCCATGACCATTATCTATTTTGAAACCACACAACGCGACATGAGCAACGCCAATCATTTTCGCCAATGATGTCTAAACATTCAAATAATCATTAGTGCAAAAACCAGTGATTATGTATCTTCCAAACAATTCGCCACAGTTGTAGAAAATCAATCAACCGATCAAGCTATGGTAGCTATGCATACCCACACATCCAATTGAATCGGGGTAGAGCCCCTTTTTAGTAACAATACTGATCTATTAACAGGAGGGTGACTATATCTTTGAAAGTGCAATTTGCAACGAAGGGTTTATTCTTATCGTCACATATGCAATAACTGAATTCTAAAACATCATGACTCCCATACGACCAACTGGGTGAATTTGTATTCACAAGTAATCAACCATACATTCGATCCAGGATAACCCGTAGCAACTTGACAAGCACGACAATCGCCTTTACAAAATTTGAGAACGGAGCCAACCCCAAGGAACAGAGCCAATTTCTTGTAATGGTGGAACTTTTGAGGCCAAGGGTGTGCACATAGAGAGATACATGATTCATTTGTGGACAAGTAACAATCTATGGCAGGGGCCTAAAAAAAGGGTGAGGCTCTCATTCGACTGGGAAATTTATTTAATGCACGCAGGGTATAACCCTCGTATTCTTCGTCCAAACTACCATAGTACTGAGGTGAAGATAGGGCCGATTTAAGAATAGAACACTCACTTCATGACCCTTAGCGATGGAAACAACCAATGCTGAAGTGAAACACAACATAGTGACGCAGAAAATCTTCGACCATTAAACCCAAGAAAACCATAGACTGGATTTAGTGACAGTGCATGAAGATAGCTATCCACCCAAGACTTAAACAGAAACCCTCCAACTAAACTAGCAGTGGTAACAAAGAGATATCACCAGGAAGACCAATAACCTCCAGGAACTCAAAAATATTACAGGAAGAACTATCCACTCTTCATTCAAGAACCAAAATTTCACACAGTTGCAAAGCTTGGAAAAAATACCAACCCATACACCTGATCCAGTAATCATTTCATAACCAGAGTGAAGTCAAGAATGGCCAAAAAAAAGGACATACATGTTAACCGAATTCATTAAAACGAGAGCTGGCAGAGCGGTTCCACCTTGCTAAAATTTCGGAGCATAAACACAGCAGCAATATCGAACAATAGCCTGACTAGGGTGGTGGCCAACATGAAGATTAAAGGTGACGTGCAGTAAATGCACGTCGCCTCCACCCACATCTCATTAACTCAACAGTACATGCCAACAAATTCTCCATTAACACGATTAATCAAACATGTATCGAAACCACCACCACATTAAAAACCAGTAGCGCGATCACCATATCTCATTTCACATCATATAACTCAACAAAATCGCATAACCATCAATGTTCACCACCTTATAAAATGAGCCACCGACGTTCAATCTACCCAAATATACCATATGTGGATTGACCACATAATTCAATTAACCGTTGTATGACCTCAATTAACTGTTGTATGACCATTAGCACTATCATCTTGCCAAGCGCACCACCAATATTTCACACCATATGCATATTAAACATGTAATTCAATCACAATTTCATAACCATTTACTTGCTAGCTAGGGATTAACAATAATCATCAAGTGTTCTCATGCATGTAGTATAGTTAGGATAGCTTTTTAAATCGTCCCCTTGCAATTGTTTCTCATTTCTTTTAAGTTATTCACATGTGATATTGCAGAACTAGGTCCCCTTCCCTTGCATTTGTTCTAGCATTTGCCTCTCTCAAAACTGCCCTTCATGTAATTTTACTAACATGTTTGTTATGCAGGTGCAATAAGAAAAGACAACAATGACATTAATGAATAGCATAGGTTGTAGTAACATAAGGAATCAACCCTTCATAAGCTCAATTTATAACCAATAACAACAAGATCTTCATCAACCATGTGTCACACATCATCTCAACATCAAAATGAACAAAACTACTCTCCAATAGTTCAAGGTGGTCCCACCTACTAGTATTATTTAGTTTTTATAATAATAGGCTTTAGCAATACTTTGTAGGCGAAACTTCATTGACATTTTCAATTGTCAACAATCCCCATAGAATAGATTGATGTATGGAAGACCATTTTCAACTCTAAAGAAGGTATTTTCGAGTGGTTGGTTATTCCCTTTGACGAATTCCCCAACTACCTTCATGAGGTTGGTGGAAGACATATTTTCGCCCTTCACCAATTCCTTTGTGGTTGTATATATGGATGACAACCTCGTCTTCAACAAGAGTTGGGTAGAACACTTGCAACACATTCAACATGTCCTCCATACTCCGTGGCAACACAAGTTATATGCTAACTTAGAGAAATGCTCCTTCAACATGAACAAGGTCTAATACCTCAGATACATTGTAGATGAGCATGGTGTGCATGTGGATCTAGCCAATATCCAAGTCATTCATGATTGGCCAGCCCCAATAACACTAACTGAACTTCAAAACTTCTTAGGCCTTGCCAACTTCTATCTCAGATTTGCATTGGGATTCTCCCATATCACATGGGCTCTTGTAACATCCCATTTTCTTGAGTATATTAATATATGTCTAAATGTCTCCACGAGTCATGGACAATATGTTTAAATGTTTGAACCATAATGAATAGTCAAAATGATAAAATGTATTTTGATGATAATGAAAAGAAATTGTTGATGGGTGGAGCACTTACACAAAAATGATGCCATGAGAGGGAAATAGTGAGGAGATTTCCTTTCCATTTTAATATTCAAGAAAAACCAGATTGCCCATTCTCCCATAATTTCAATTGATGAAGGAGTTTGGTAGTTGAACTACCAGCTTCCCACAATTATGGGAAAGAATGGAGAGCTATATCAGAATTTCCTTGCCTCAAAAGCATGGGCAAAAAAGTATCCATCTGGAAACTTTTGGATTGACGTCGAAATTAGGGGAAAATCGACCCACAAAAAGAGAGAGGTCAGAGTGTGGTAGGAGACCCAGAAAATGGAGATGAGAATGTTCAGAAAAAGCCTCTGGTTGATAGTAGAATAGAGGGAAGTCAAGTTCCATGTGTTATGGGTAAGAAAATAGCAAGAAATAATATCTAAATCAAGCTGATAAATAGGGTTGCGAATTTTGGGTGTGTAGTTGTGCAAGCTAACTATTGTGGCTCCCTGAGTCAAAAGAAGGCCCCCTTGCATGGTGGGATTGGAGATATGTCTTACTAATTTCTATGGGTGAAGGAGAGCAGCGTTAATATTTTTATCTCTGTTAATGAGTGATAATTTCCTTTATGGCATCATCTCTGGCTCACGGGTGGCCAACTACAAGTATATACAAAGACAATTGTGCCTATGGTTGGGTGGAAAGAGGCCCACCCATTGGCAGTTGCTAATTTATCTTAAACTCCCAGATAAGTGTCTCAATGATTTGTATTTTCCATGATAAGTTCCTTGATTTCATGGAATTTATGTTTTGTTTATTTGAAGTATTTGATATTTTGTTCAAGTAGTGAAATTGATGCTCCATGTACATGGATGATTATAAAATCTAAAGAGAGCCATGAAACATCTATTTTTTTGCTTGCCTCCGACGATCTCTGTTTTTAATGGCTGTTGTAAGTGATTATTTATAGCTCTGAGTAAGAGCAGAGTGTTGGTTAGGCATTTGCAACCCATTTGTATGAATAAATTTCATATGTTAGTAGTGAATACTAAGTTGTTAAAGTCTTCATAGAGCATCTGAAAATAAAGATGTAGAATTTTGGTTAAATACATGTTGCTCCCTATAATATTGAAGTTGTAGATCAGTTCTGGGAGGTGAACTGTCCCTAGTTAATGGTCAAGCCTTAAGACCATATTGGAAGGCTTAGTTGAATGCTAAATAATTTGTGGAAGCATGGGTAAAATCCCTTAACTTCCATTTAGCATGATGAACATGATGGGCTTGACAAGGGGGATTCCTGGAATGAAATATTGACCATAATTTTGGTCTCATAAGCTTAGGCTATTTAGTAGATATGATTGTTGATATTATGGTAGCTGCGGGAGGTATTAACCTCCATGTGTAACCCTGACAAGAATAACATATTCTGGGAAGAAAGAAGAAACCCTAAAGCATTGGACATAACCCTAGAAGACAAGTTGACTAAAAGAAATATTTAATATTGAGTTTTTAGCCTCCAGAATGAGAAGCCGGCCCAAAAAACTAAGGAGGAGCAATATAAATATAGGATGCCAGAGCTCATTTGGACACACACAACTCACAATTGCAGAAATTTAGTTGTGCACAATTTTGGACAGTAGCTGCAGCTGCAACTACTGCAATTTGTATTTTCAGTTTTAGTCTTGGACTCTCTCTTGGTTATGGTTTGGCCTTTCTGCTTGGTATGCTAACTATGGAGAGTGATACGCTACCTTGATTGGCTATTAGGCCTAGGGTTTGCTTCAATAATTATTCTCTGTTAAGGTTAAGGTGCTCGGGGGTGGCTTTGGCCTATGGTTGGGTGACAATATTGCTATATTGTCTATGGTTAAACAAACACACCTATTATTTATAACAGGTTATGGGCCCACACTATCTTCAAACAGTCTAACCACTGGAAGATAGATTGGGAGGATTTGCTCAGTTACAGTTGTAGTTGCAGTCAAATTTTTTGTTGCAACAACGAAACCCTAACCCTCTTATTGAGGCACCTTAAGTGAATATATTGACCTAATTTCTAGATAGCCTAGCGCGCCCTAACCTAACGCACCTTCTGGTACTCTCAACAAGCTAAGACATGAAGTTTGAGTTTTTGGTCAAAGTCAAAGGTTGACCAAGTTAAAGCAGTCATGAACTACTCTATGAAGTCAAAAAACAAGTTAGAATGGGATTCTAACTTCAGAGCATGGAAGACAAGGATTGATCTCATCCTTGCCAAGAATAAAGTGTTGAATATCGTGAAAGGAAAGATCATGGAACCACAGTTTGAAGAAGGAAAAGAGAAGGAATCTCAGAACGTTGCAGGTATGGAGAAGTTCAAAGACAATGACATCAATTCCATGAGTAACATAGTGGACTCTGTAAAATATGACTTGATACCCTACATCTCTCATCTTGACTCATCTAAGAAGATGTACGATGCCCTAACTAACCTCTTCTCAGTCAGAAACATTGGAGAAGTAATGAGTCTGAAGAATGAGCTCCGTGACATGAAAATAAATGATGATGATAGCATAACATCATACCTTGTGAGAATCTCTCAGTTAAGAGATCAACTACAAGCTATTGAAGAAATCATTTCCCAAGACATGGGATGCATTTTCCGCAAGCATGAACACAAGAAAGGAGTATCCCACATTTGAAGAACTTTGGACTTGTTGTGCACAAGAATAATCAAGGATTAACGCAAAAGATAAATCCCAAAAGAAATACGATGATCAAGCTTTCACAACAAAGTTCAAGAATTTCAGGAATAAGAAGAAGTTTGGCTCAAGGAAGAAACCAAATCAAGAAAAGGATATGTCAAAGATACAATGCTTCAACTGTTGAAAATATGATCACTACAGGAACCACTGTCCCAAGTTAAAGAAAAGGAATGAAACATATGAAGCAACAGTTGCCGAAGAAAGGGAACCTTCAAAGAAAGTCAAGTAGGATAAAACAAACTTCTTCTTCTAAGTCAAGGTACAATATTCTTCAAAGCTCTTGTATATATCATGTTTACATAGTTCCTGTACATATCATGTATATCTATTTCTTAGAAGAAAATATGTTCAAGGGAAACAATACCTATGGAAGAATAAAAGGATAAGGATTTCTATTACGATGACTACAAGTCAAGCAATACACATGAAAAGATGAAGTATGTTGACAATCTTTGGTAATAATTCCTGTGGAAACTATTATATAAGTAACAACTGCCAGATAAGCCAAAATCAGAATCAAACCTGAAGACACCTAGAAGAAGTCAAAACGAAGGGAATTAGAAAAAGACTTGTGACACCTTGTAG
>JASDQU010257764.1:0-15851 GCA_032191745.1 Picea mariana | reverse complement strand
CCTCTATATCTCTTCAATATACCCCCCCAAGCAGCACGAGAATATTCAATATATATCTCCATATCAAGCAGAATGAAAATATTCCAAAGAGTTGATACTGGCATAAGGAAGAGACCGGTACCAATCACGAGCAATTCCCTCTAATGAGAAACAGAAGAGCCGGATATGAACATCCTCATGAACAACTGGAAATCGATGCATGTAATCATGAAAGTCCAGCAAATGTTCAGCTGACACTTCCCACTCTTCTCCTCGAAATCTAGGAAGACTATTTTCCCATTCATATCTACTAGGCATTGGATTAGGGAAACCAACAATTTTTGAAAAATCACAGAATGCATACCTCTTAGCAAAGATCTGGTTCATGTCATACTAGTGGAGTCCCCAACATATTTCTAAACAATGGAGTCGCCACTGAATTCTTCCTTCATGGAGTCACCAGATAGATGATTACAACCAATGCAATGTCTAATCCTTGTCTATCATCAAGGAGTATATCTAATGTCATCTCCCAGGGAAGCTGAGCTTCAATCTCCTCTCCCTGGCAACGGTGCCAATTTGTTATCACTCCAAGAAACTCTTTGGGGTTGTAGGCTAAATATGCTTGGTAACTTAAGAATATGATAATTAATTATGCTTGGATCAATGGGATAACTTAATGGCTAATGAAAAGGAGATCTTATCATGTATTTGAATAAGACAGTGCTTTTAGAAATCAATAATCAGACAAAGTAATTGGAACAGGGTATGAAGAATACTAGTCTAGATAACTGAATACAACAATGTGCCAGGTCATACAAGATAGCAAGAAGTCGTTTAATTCAAGTTCATGAGATTAATAAGAAGATAACAATTCTTAGAAGATGAGCTAAACTAAATTAAAGTATAGAATAATGAAGTACATGAACAAATATGACATTGAAAGCAAAAGAAGATTGTGATTCTATTATCAAGATAAGAGTCTAGTACAGTAGAAAAATGTATCCAAGATTGAACCTCTAGTTCATCTCATATCTTCATCTTTATAGCTTTACAATAAAAGTTCAGATCCTAGAAGAATGGATCAAATATGCTAAAGATAGAAAGTCAAAACAATTTTACAAAAAGAGAGGAAGAGATCCTCAAAATGAGGTCAACTCCTCATTTCATGGTCTTCAAATCATGTAGAACCTCTATGTTGTGCAGATAAGCCTTCCAAGGCTGTTTAATATCTCTTGAGGAAGATGAAATTCGAATTTGCCAAGTTTAGAAAAAACCCTAATTTATTGCCCCCAAAATAGGTGCCAAATCAGCTTGAACACCTCTTCTAACCTCCTTTGCATCAAATGTATACTTTGAATTTGATACTATAATTCGATATCTATCTTTAGAAAGAGTTTTCAAGATATTTGGCTGAGTAAAACTTCGATCTGGGCAAAAATACTCCTTCTCTGGCCAGTGACAGGTTTCGGTGGTTAACAAAGAGGAATTTTGGGTGTATTAACTTTCGGTGGTTAATGAACAATCGTCCTATTTGCCTAAACCACCGAAATCTCTTCTTTCACCAAAATTTCAAAATTGCAAAAATTGAAATGCCTTGTTGCTTCAATGAGTGTTCAAGGCTTCTTAGGTGATCCTGCTCCTTTTATAGGGCTTGAAACTTTGATTTTCTATGTAGAAGGCTCTGTTTCCTTCTCTAGAGAAGTGGCCAATTCTGCTAGGGTTTCCAACCCTAAGTGTTTTGGAGTTGAAGTCTGAGTCTCTT
This sequence comes from Picea mariana, assembly GCA_032191745.1. Lineage (NCBI taxonomy): Eukaryota > Viridiplantae > Streptophyta > Pinopsida > Pinales > Pinaceae > Picea > Picea mariana. The sequence continues at coordinate 14,107 of JASDQU010257764.1, read as the reverse complement.
TCATATTAAGTATTAGGAGTCTGAGTTGTTTGTACAGCTTAGTGTTCTTCTTCATTAACAATTTATTTTTGTCCAGAGTCTTATCATGTTTATCCATGACATCCTGACTGATATCATACAATTCCACATTCTTATCAACTAACTCTGCATTTTTCTTCTTGATTTGTTTCTCAGAGACTTCTAACTCATAAACCTTCTTAAGGAGTTGGTTTATCTTCTGTGACCTGGTTGGTCTTGGTCTGCTAGCAGATGCTTCTGCGAAGGGTCTGTTTTGTTCCTCAGGAGGAGTTGGGGATGGTAGATTAGGGTATGCTTCAGCCAATTGCTCAGTCTATACATCACCTTGTTTCTCTGTTGGATCTTGCTATGGCTCTGAGTCACTGTATGGTAGGTTTAGAGGATTATCTCCCTTAGCAAGACCCTCGGTCTGTTCACCCTCTTTTCTGAAATTCAATTTCCTTTTGGCCCTCTTATGCTTGACAAAAGAGGACTCTATTTGCTCCTTTGGAGGTGAGATGGCTATTATCTTCCTTCTACTGCTCTTAGGAGTAAGAGATTTATTTGCTGCATGCTTCTTTCCTTTATTATCTTGTTGTAGATCAGTGGGAAACTCATTCCAAAATAAGAAATAGTTCCAGTCAACCTCTTTTTTCTTCAGAGATTCTTTAACTATCAAAGTGATTAAACCTTGATGTGATAACTTGCTTGCTACCTTACTAGGTTTAACTTTGACTTGTCGATCCATCTTGGTGAGGGCCTTGTGAAGATAGTGAGGTAGGTTGATAGATAATCTTCCAGTGAAGTGGTTAAGGATCTTGAAATGGTAAAACATTACTATGTTATACCTTCCTTCATAGGTAATATAGGCAAAGATGGCCTTGAGCAAAGCCTACCACTTTGTCTCCAAAAATGACATAGGTATATCCTTCTTCCAAATAAGAGTTTTGTGTTGAGGTTGTAGATAAGATCTGAATTCTATATTTGCTATTATTTTAGTCTTGAACCAACACTCACCTATCCTAGGTAGACCGTTGATCTCTGCAATTGATGCCTCGTCCACTATAAAATCTTCCTTGCCAATGGTGTCTCTCCTCCCATCGTATGACAGAGCAAAGGCTTCTGAAAGTTGTTGATGGAAATTTTCCAGTTTCTCATAGTAAGAGAAACATCCAACATGCTTGAAAAACTCAACCACTTCAGGATGTGCCTCCAAATTCCAAGTTCCATCCAATTCGGTCCTCAAGGCTGGTCCCGCCTTCTGCATTTTCCCGAGTTTGATTGTGCCTGTCCTGCAAATTAACACACCTATGGGCTAGGGGAGACAACAAGCACAATTTCAGAAGGGAACTTGGATCTGTGGCGAATTAATGGGTATGGGAATAGGGATGACTCAGCCTCTGTGAGATAGACAGAATCTTAACAGAGCATAACCCAAAGCTCAATTATATATATGATATAAATGAGGTTCACAGAAGACTCGGGCTTGATAGCTCAATCAAAGGGATTTCAAATAATGAGTTAAATGGGAAATGATTACAGTGATAGTCTTGGAACTTGAATTTATGAGAGCCACGTGAACATCAAACAGTTAAGTGAACCGATCAATCATAGATTTTTGTGTATGCAAGAATATAACTTCGAAATGATAAGTGAAGGTTTACAAGTACTACAGGGCATCAAACCTTGATCAGAATTAATTATACCACCTTACATCATCGATTCACTTGATTTTCGGCGGTTATCATTTCATTATTGCGCTAATTGACATATGGATCGTGCGAAAACATGGGCTCTGATCTTTCCACGTTGACATGTTTTCGGTGGTTAATCGGGCTTTATTTTTCCCTTTTAACCACTGAAAGCCAAGACTTTCGGTGGTTAATGAACTCTTCACAGGTTTGCCTAAACCACCAAAACCTGTAACTCTCCCTTTTTCTAAAGAAAATCAATTCCGATGTTTATTTCAAGTTTATTTACAAACAATAGGCTCTCTAACAAGCCTATAAAAATTTAGAAATAAATTTTTGAAGTACTCTCCATCACCTAAAATTGACAAAACTTGATGGTGCTATTTTAGGAGATAACACCTTCCATGTTCTTGATTCTCATTTCTTCTAAAAGTAGAGAAGCAACCATGTCTTCTAGCACTAGTGTGGTTTTACTACAACCTATAGCCACAGCTAAGCTATCCCAGGAGTCTAGAAAAAAACATAATAGGATAATACACTTCTCCCCCTCATTGATTTTAATATCCATAGATGATAACTGGATTAAATGGTTTTAAACACATTTAAATGCTCAGTCATCAAAATTCCATCACTCATTCTCAGAAGATACAATTTATTTATGAGAACGAACTTATTTACCAGAGATTTTGACTAGTATAAGATTTCGAGCTTGTCCCACAGTTTCTTGGCCGAATCTTCACCCAAGACATTCAATAGTACAAAATTTGCAAGACAGAGTCGAATTGTACTTTTTGCTCTTCTTTAGAGTTTCTCCCATTCTTCTATCGACATTCTTTTTGACTGGGTACCTGGACATATCGTTGTCCATTGTTCTCGATCTACAATAAGGTCTTCCATTTTAAGCTTCCAAAGCTCAAAATTCTGGCCATTGAATTTTTCTATCTCTAGTCTTGAACTTCTCACCATTCTTTACCATGATCTTTAATGCAGTTTATGACTTCCAACTCTTACTACACCTAGGGTTTATATTTTAGATTCAATATTGGTAAATTAATATCTAATACACACATCAAATATTAAGAAATATTTGATACCACTTGTTAGGAAATGAGACATACTTACACACTAAACCTATCAGAATAGACGAATAATTTAATCAAGAATGTAAACGACAAAGCAATCACACAGTACATAGAGATTTTTGAGAAGCAAATATGATCGTTGCATATATTCCAAGGAAGAAGGTGGGTGTTTCATATATGTAGCTTTGTATGTCGATAATATGTTATTGATTGGAAACAACATAGACACAATAAAGGAGGTGAAGAAGGAGCTATCCTCCAAATTTGACATGAAGGATCTTAGTCCAACTAACTTCATTCTGGGAATGGACATTAAGAGATATCAAGCTGCTACAAAGATCAGCTTGAATCAGACGAAGTATAATGAAATAGTTTTGAAACGTTTCAACATGTAGGATTGCAAACCAGTGAAGGTGTTAATTCATGTGGCAGCAAGGCTAACTGTTGAACAATGTCCAAATACACAGAAATAAATAGATGACATGACACATGTTCCCTATGAAAGTGTTCTTGGTAGTATAATGTATGTGATGGTCTACACTCTACCAGAAAATTCCCATGCAATGGGAGTGTTGAGAAGGTACATGTCGACACCTGGAAAGGAGCACTGGACAACTATCAAGAGAGTATTTAGGTATTTGTGTGGCACAAAAGACTATGATATATGCTACCAAGGAAAAACTGGGGGTGATAGTGATAAATTAAGTGTACATGGATTTGTCGACGCCAACTGGGCTGGAGATTTAGATTGATGAAGGTCGACCAATGGATATGTCTTCAAGATGTTCGGTGGTGAAATAAGATGGATGAGTAAGAGACAAGAGGTTGTATCCTTGTCAAAAACATAAGCTGAATAAATGGAGGCTATTGATGGAGGCAAAGAAGTAGTATGGATGCAAAGGATGTGTTCATGAATCAGGTTTGAGCAGAGAGCTATGAAGATAATTTTCTTATCATTCGAATACTAAGAACATTGATATACAATACCATTTCGTGAGAGACATGGTGGAAAGTAAGAAGGTGTTGTTGGCAAAAGTAGACATGTTGGAAAAAATAGCAGACTCACTGAACAACTCTATGAGTGTTGTGAAGTTCTCTTGGTGGAGAGGGGCAATGGGCATTGATACCCTGGGTCTGTGAACGAAATTTTAGGAATATTCTAGTTTCAACAAAGAAGATAACAAGTGGGAGAATGTTGGGTTTTTATATTCTTTGCAATGAAATTTTAGTTGAGGTGGATAGAATGATAGTCGAAGTCGAGGTGGATCGACAACAAGTCAAAGTCGAGGTGGATCAATAATAATTTGAAGGTTGAGGTTAGTCAACCGGTTAAATTCAAAGTCGAAGGTCGAGGTGGTTCGACATGGTAAATGAATCAAAAGTAATTCAAAGAGTTCAATCGACAAGAGGTTGAAAAGCATGTGTGTGGTGACTGACTGAAGACCGAATGAAGTCTGACTGGTAATATGACTTGGGAGTCGATTGTAACAAAATCTCGAGATTCCTGGGATTTGTAGCCAATGATATGCATGTATTTGTAACCATTTTTGGGCGCCATTTATTTATGTTTTTTCTATTGTAAAGCCTATAAAGATGTGTGTTGTAAGGCCATAAAGTATAATCAACGAATCATAATATATTCAATCTTTATAGAAATATTTATATGTAGGTTGTTGGACATGTAGATGTAAGCTGAATTGGATACAGGTTTGTTCTTGCATATTCAATAGGGTACAATGTCGATTGTGTCTTAGGTTTGGACCAAGGTTAGACATGTAGCCTTTTATTCAGATTGAATAAGTCAACAAGAGAGAAGAATTTTCAATGAATGTTGGTTTTCCCGATTTGGATTTTCGTGGTAAAAATCTTTGTGTACTGTGTGATTTTTTTGTCATTTATGTTCTTGATTAAATTTTTCTTCTCTTCTGATAAGTTTAGTGTGGAAGTGTTTCTAATTTCCTAACAATTCTTCTACAATCTTAAGGTTCAAGTCTAAATTGATACCAAATTAACCAACTTATGAGACAAAATAAAAAAGGAATTAATAAACACTTTGTATCCAATATTATTATTTATGGATAGTGTTTTTTCCAATGAATAATAATAGTTGAACAACATTTGTATCCAATATTATTATTTATGGATAGTGTTTTTTCCAATGAATAATAATAGTTGAACAACTTTTCCAATTTCTTGCACTTCCTGGGAACTCCCTTATATATGGTCATGTGTTTATACATGACTCCATAATGGGTCCTCCCTAACCCTTATATTATATCCATTTGGGTCACTAACCATCTCTAATTTGAAGATGAATATGCAAAAGTGTTCTAATAGTAATTTTTGCTAGACCATATCACAGTAGGTATTTACATCAATTTTTAAATCAATGAGTTTATATGTTTAAGTCATGGTAAGGACAAATTTTGGTTTCCATATTTTGTTTCTTTATTTTTTTAATAAATATTCATTTTGTCATATTTCACTTTCTTTGTTGTGTGCTCTTATTGGAGTCCACCTTCTTTTCTTGTTTCATCCCCTACGCATAATATTCATAGGTTCTTCCTTATGTATATCTTTTTGAGAACAATTGTGTTCTAATTTTACTCATTTTTTTTTTAATAATAATAAATTAATATTTAAAAAAAAAAAATTGGTTAAATAAATCTAGGTGTCTTTACATTCTTCAAAATAGTTATGAATAAACAAATTTATATATTAATGTGTTTGTATTCAATAAATGGCGGTGAGAGTAACTCTTCACTCCATTAATGAATTTTGTTTTTAAGTTAGAGTTATTAGAGTTAGGGTTAATGCATGTATTATTAATATATTATTGTGTGACAAGATCCAGAATAAAGTGGGTCATTGATCGTAGTTGGTTTGAACTATTGGATCATTTCGTAAATTCAGGGATCATGAACTTGGAGTGCAGGCCAAATTCTTGGTCACTCCAAGTCCTGAATCACGAAAAGTGATTAACAAGGATAGAATCGGACGGTGGAGTGCTTCCAGGAAGAAGTGCCAAAAACCCATGAGCCGTCGGATCCAGCCAAATGCAAGGAAGATAACACTAAGAGTCATTCAGTACTCGAAGTCTCACAGGAGGTATTGAACCGTCGATCTCAGGGAAGATCGAACCGTTGATTCCTTTCATTGGGAATTCGGAGAATCGAAAGTTGGGAGAATAGAGGAAGTTGTTCTCAAAAATACTGAAACGCAAACTTACGATTCACGAGGAAAGATCTAGACCATTGAATCACGGTGAGTGTCAGTTGTTGATCTGACACACTTGAATTTCATGAAGACGGAAGTTGAAAGAGTGAAGAGAACTGCTTTCTAATTTTTCCAACCGTGAAGTCCCGATTCACGAGAAAAATGATCCACACTGTTGGATTACGAGGAGCTTTGAGTTGTTGGATCTGACTCATGTAGATTTCAGAAAACTAGAGACCGGAAGAAAAGTAGGGGAAACTATTTTTTGAAACCCCAAAACGTGAATTGTCAATTCACGAGGAATTGACCAGGACCGTCAAACCCGGAAAGCTGTGGACCTTTGATCTGAGGCAACAGGGGTTTGGGAGTTCGGACCTCGGGAGAAAGGAGGAGATCTAATCCTTGAATTTCGCTAGAGGTCACGCCAGTGGAAGTTAAAGGAAGAGCTAGGATGCACTAGACTCTTGTTTTAGATTTTGGGGATAGAGAGAGTCGAGGGTGACTCATATCGAAACACCCGATATGTGAAATCCTGAAACACCTTTTTGGATAGGTGCGTGGTCATAGCCAGTGGCCATGTAGGAGAAACTTGTAGAAATCCTGAAAGAATTGAATGCTTCTGGAATCCGCAAGAAAAAGGGTCATAGGGAGAAAGAAGTTGCTGCAATTTATGGCAGCAAGTATGTTATGGCTTGTTTGGCCATCCCAAGGAAAGAATGCTTGCATGTTGCAGGTGTTGTTGGTAATTTTGCTACCTCATGAAGGAAGCAATAGAGAGCTGAAGAGCTAGTTATAAGTCTGATAAAAGAAGCATGAAATCTTCTACTGCTATCAGATATTTAGGTAGTATAATTTTAATGGAAGTCATGCAGGTATGAGTTTTATCACTCTTTTGCATAATTGTTGAAAGGAAATTATGCTAAGAATTTCCTCAGCTAGAGCTATGTTATTAAATCACATGATTATATTATTTGAATGCATACCACTGGATGTGGTAAAGGCTGTAGACCTGTGTTAATTCAAAGATTTTTATCTTTTGAATGCACACGTCGACATAGTAGAATGCCATGTTAATTTGGTTATGGGGTAATAACCAAAGAATTAAAAGATAAGAACTTGTTACAAGAATGAATGCAAGAAAGCTAGTCATGTATGAGACCAGGACATGGTTGGATATGGCAAGGACATATATGGAAAGATTCTGAGCCACACCAGGTACCAGAAGATTCCTACTTTTGAATAAACTTGGGATGCAATCTTTTTGCTAACACTAATGAATACCGCAAATTTATATTCTTGGTGTAGTGTTCGGGTCGGAAAGGAAGGCATCCAATTAATTGGAAAGATAATAGGAAGTGTATGGAGAATGTGGCAACACGTTGACCAGAATTCCAACCCATGGATGGTGAGATACATGACTGAGATAGAGAGCATTATGTAATTCAATGCAAGGTGCACGGAATAAGAATGCGTTGAGAATCACACTCATGCATAATAAGTGATATAATTGCATACTAAGTGCAATGGTTGAATATGTTTGGTAAGTACATGCATATATATTATTGCATGGAAATAATTATGTTGATGGCTGAAATGTTACTAACCCCTGAAATTGAGAACATTTTATAAACTATTAAACACTGTAACAGGAAAGTTACAAGCCAGGTAGTCACAAAAATAGAGACTACATAAAATTTTATGCTCAGAAAATTGAAATAACGAACTTACTGTTGTTAAATGTGGACATGCATATGCATAGAATGACGAGTCATTCTATTGGTCAAGTTGTTTGGTAATTGTGATTGAATTGCTAGGTGTAGAAATTCTAAGATTATTGCATAAGATGTTGTACATATTGAATTATGATGTACAAAAAATACCGACAATTTTTTGGCAGCATGCAAGATGAAGTCTTGCAAGAAAATTGTAGGCAGTTTTGTGCCTATGGAAAAATCACAGGGATGACTGCATTCATAATGTGGCAATAGCCAAGATGAATCACAAAATAGGATGTCATGTTTTGCGAATAAAAGTTGAATTTCCTTTCGAATTAATTGGAATTCCTAGAGGAATTCTTGTATGTTCTCTCATGATAATTGCATCTGGTTGATGCAGATGAGATGATGTTGATAAAAGTTAAAATGTTGGCTACAAAGAGTATCTCGGGAAGATGTTGCTTGGAAACCTTTGAGGGCAGTTGGAACTCCTGGAGCCATGGTTCTCTGAGACTTCCTTATCTAGCCTGTTGCCGAGACCCAGAGAGGGAGGTTAGCACCAATGGACTATGCTTGTGAAGGTGTATACGCCCAGGTGGACAGGCATGTGGGGAATGAGAGACCATTGGTTGGAGTACTGCCGAGGTTTGAATGGTTGGAGTGCTGCTGAGGTCTGGTACCTTGGCCTAGACCATGTGGATAAGGATTGTGGACCATGGCTATCTTGGGAAGCCATTGCCCGATGGAGTCATAGCTTTGCTATGGGGTGGAAGGTATCTCAATCAAAAGATAAGTACAATTCTCTATTTATTCTATGTTGTGTATGTTGTATACAGTTTTAATGTTATTGAATTTGTTTGTTTATACATACATATACATTGCATATATGGTTGCATTACTGCATCCATGACTGTACCTAAGGTGTCTCATATTTCATTACTTAATAAATATATATACCTGATGCTAATCATGTAATTGATTGGAATATGATTCAGGTGGAACCAAAAAGTGTCCTGCAAGTGCATCCTGTGTGCATATTGGACAGGAAAAATAAAACAACTCCGGAATCGAGCTTGTAAGGGTCCAGTGGACCTGGTACAGTCTTGAGGATGTGACATGGGAGCATGAGGACGCTATACGGGCGTAATACCCGCATATTTTTGAAGATTTTGGAAATATTGTTGATTTTGTGTGAAAGTTGCACTGAGGACAGTGCAAAAATAAGGGAGGGGGATTGTAATGTCCCCAAGGTCGAGCCCTGATGTAAAGCTTGCATTATGAATTGTAAGTATGTTTTAGTAGGCCGGTGAGCCAAGTTTATATAAGCTGGGGGCTTATGTGATGATTAGGCCAGGGAGCCTAAGTTTTGAAGGCCAGGAGCCTGTTGTTGTACTTGTATGTATGCAAAACACTTAATAAAATATAAACACTGCCGCGTGTAGGTTGACATGATGAATGAGTGATGGGGGAATAAGATTCCACAGAGTGGGCAAGGAGTTAGGGGCTGGAAGGTGGGAAAGGGGCTAAGTATTGAGCCTGGGGACTAAGCATTGATCCTGGGGGCTAAGCCTAGGGGGCTTGAGCCTGGGAATAATATTTTAATATTATTCCAAAAAAAAAGACATGCGCGTTATATGTTTTAACCTAAGTCATTTTGGAAGGAAAGGTGATTTTCCAAAGGGAGGAACGCATGCTGAAGGAACGCATGCAGTCACATGGGTGACAAGTGTCAACCCCGACGCATGCAATAAAAGGCTCAGACGAGCTGTGTTGGGGGTTCCTCTCCTCCATTCGACCCTGGACTGTCCTGAGCATGAACCGTGTGACCTCTGCAAGAGACGCTTGTGCAATTCTGAAATGGGGAAAAAGCCTATGTTTGTCTCTGCAAATCCATGTACGCCCTCTGTTCTGAGAGCCGAGAAGACTTTGTTCGCTTTCTGAAAATCCCGATTCATCCTCCCCGTTCTGCACCAGAGAGTCTCTGCAATTCCCTGTGGAAATTTCTTGTCACGCAATTCTGAAAATCAACACCATGAGACCTTGCCGCCATTAACCCTAACTCTCAATCAAAACAAAATTTGTATATACTAATACCTCATCTATTATTGCGTGACAAGGTCCTCATCTACTGTCATATAGTCTTCATAACAAACATCTAAGAGCATCCTACATAGAAACAATGTTATGATAAAAACTGTATCATCTGGGCCAATCTTTCACTCACGTCTGTGAGATCTGAAAGCATGTCTGTCACCACAGTAGTATTCATCTGCATAGAAACAATGTTATCATAAAAACTGAATCAACTGGGCCAATCTTTCACTCACGTCTATGAGATCTGAAAGAGTGTCTGCCCTTAGTATAGAATATCAACAATAATCATCTGGGCCAATATTTCACTCATGTCTGTGAGATTTGAAAGAAGAATATCAATAATAGGCTATATGCCCCATTCTTCTCAACCAAGGAAGAAGGATTGTTTCTAATTTCTGAACCTGGACCATTTCCCACCCTCGGCCATTCTTCCGACACTAAACAAAGTGTAACCTAGAGAGAATGAGTCTGCCCTTGAGAAATGCTTGGACCATTCCTTATCCTGGGTCATTCCTCTGACACTAATCAAAGTGTAACCTAGAGGAAATGAGTCTGCCCTAAGCAATGACTGTCCTGGACTATTCCCCACCCTAGGCCAATCTTCCGACCCTAAACAAAGTGTAACCTGTAGAGAATGAGTCTACCCTCGAGGAATAACTGTCCATGATTGCTAGGCCTAGACTAATCCCCACCCTAGGCCATTCCTCCGACACCAAACAAGGTGTATCCTAGAGAGAATGAGTCTTCCCTCGAGGAGTAACTGTTCGAACCATTCCCCACCCTGGGCCATTCCTCCGACACTAAAAAAAAGTGTATCCTAGAAAGAATGAGTCTTCCCTCGAGGAATGTCTGTCCTACATCAACCTCCAAAATGGACGATTCTTCAAAAATGCTCACAACTGTGAACTTCGAAAGAATGATTGTCCGACGAGGTGGACCATTCTACTTGACCACTACTCAGAGTGACTGCCAAGAAGAATGACTGTCCTAGACCACTCCCCATAATGGGAAGTCGTTGTCTATGATACATCAACAATCAGTCTGCCTCCCATTTTAACTACAATGGGAAGCCATTGTCCGTTAGAAATCTCAATCCACTTTCCGAACAAGAAATCATCTGTCCAATCTGGACTTTTACAAAGATAAATACTCCCTCCTAACTGGATATTTATTTCAATCAAAAAAATAAATTTTTGCGTACCTTAGCTTGTAGAGTCTTCCCTTCCAATTAATAGAGTTATTTCCACCAGCTCTAGCTTGAGTATGCAAGTTCTTTCATCTTGAATATAGGCTTTACCAAAAAGTATGCTTATCTGTTGATCTATGGAGATATGTATTGGAGAATCACTTTCTCCTTTCTGGACTTCATCATGGATAATGTAATGCTTGTACTGTAGTCTGGAATACTGTGAAGGATTCATGTAGATCTGAATAATAGAGCATATCATGGTTGGAGAATTGGAACATGTTCATGTGGTACTTCTTCTGTCATCATGAGATCTGATCTTCTGAATAGTCATCTTGATGTTTATAGGAAATCTTCACCACACTTTTGTTGTGCACTTGAGGTTATCCACCAAGTTGTCTTCTTCTTATCTGCATACAGGAGTATCTTTTTGGTATGCCTCAAAGTCTTGAGATTTCTCTGCATGCACTCTTTACTCAATTTCTTCTAGAGAACATTCTTTGGATTCATCTGATGTAGAATTATGACTTATAGATGTTGCGGATAATATAATGATTTATATAGAGATAAGTTTGGTGTACTGAAACAATCAATCATCATAGTCTCCTCCCTCCATCTGAGAGAACCTCTGGTTCTAGATCTCGCAATGCTTTCATTCATAAGTCTTCTGTACATTATTATTCATCAAAACTTTCGGTTCTTTTGCTTGATTGCTTTTAGTGAGTTCATATCAGGCTGGTAATCTTGTGATTCTTGATAGAATGACTGGTTGTTCTGGTTCTTCTTTCTTTATTTGAATCCTTATGTTCCTCTTCATGTTTTTCTTTTACTTTTGGGTCCATGGAGTTTCTTATAGATTCCATGCCTTAGCGATTCCACTTCTTACCTTCATCATCGATTCATGGATCTAGATGGACAACCAGGAATACTTTAAGGCTTTTCTTCGAAAAGGTCTTCTTCTGCGGTTGAGTTGAACACGTACTTTCTTTTCATGGATGCTACCATGGATATATATATTTTTCATCATCTTCAATCGATCATAGGATTAGCTCCCTCCTAATCCTTGCTTCATGTAAGAGTGTATATAATCTTCTCCCTTCGTTTAATTGAGTCCATGCTTCTGTCTCCGTCCTTGTTGTCTTCTACAATATATAATAGAGTCCACGCTTCCATGTGCAACCTTATTGTCTTTTGCAATATATAATTGGCTTTCTTGTCTTAATAGAGTCCATGCTTCTATATTAGTTGTCGTCATAAGTCTTTCCCCAATTTCTCTTTATGTTTGACTTCTAAGTCTCTTCAGGATTGACTCGGCTTATCTTGTAATAGCTTTCATGATTATTTCATTCTTTCATGTGTAATATCTAGTGATATTCATTCTTATCTTATTGTTCTTCCATAGGTATAGTTCTTCTTAGAACACATTATCTTCCAAGAGATATATATACAGGATATGTACAAAGACGATGAAAGTAAGATATGTACAAGAAGTAAGAAGAGTGTTGTTACCTTTTAGTAGAAGAAGTCTCTTCCATCCTGCTTAGTCTTCTTTGTCGGTTCCTTTTCTTCGGCAATCGATGCTTCATGTTTCTTCTTTCTTTTCTTTAGCTCAGGACATTAATTTTTGTAGTGATCGTACTTCTGATAGTTGAAGCATTGTATTTCTGAGATGTCTTTCTCTTGATTTGGCTTCCTCCTTGAACCGAACTTCTTTTTGTTTCTGAAGTTCTTGAATCTTGCTGTGAAGGATTGATCATCGTACTTCTTTTGAGGTTTCTCTTTTGCATTGATCCTTGATTCTTCTTGAGCACAACAAGTCCAAAGTTCTTCAAATGTCGGGTACTCCTTCCTTGTGTTCATGCTTGCGGCAAATACATCCCATGTCTTGGGAAGACCATTGAGTACTATGTTCACCAATTCCTTTTCTGAAGTGATCTCTTCAATAGCTTGTAGTTGATCTCTTAATAGGGAGATCCTTACAAAGTATGATGTTATGTTGTCGTCTTCATTCATCTTCATGTTACGGAGCTCATTCTTCAGAATCATAACTTGTCCAATGTTTCTAACTGAGAAGAGATTAGTTAGGGCATCATACATCTTCTTCGATGAGTCAATATGGGAGATGTAGGGTATCAAGTGGTCTTCTATGGAATCCACTATGATACTCATGGCATTGATGTCAACGTCATTGAACTTCTCCATAGCTGCAACGTTCTGCGGTTCCTTCTCTTCTCCTTCAGTAAACTCTGGCTTCACGATCTTTCCTTTCACAATGTCCAACACTTTATTCTTAGCAAGGATGAGGTCAATCCTTGTCTTCCATGCTCTGAAGTTAGAAGCTCCATATAACTTCTTCTCAGACTTCATATATTTCGTCATGGCTTTCTTGACTTGGTCAAACCCTAGATTTGACTAGAAATCCAAACTTCACGTCTTGGCCTTTTGAGTGTACCAGGAGATGCGTTGGGCTAGGGTGCACTGATCTATCCAGAGATTAGGTCAATATCGTCACTTTAAGGTGCCTCAACAAGAGGTTTAGGGTTTCTGCAACTGCTTCTGCTGGTAACCCTAGCTGCAGTGCTTTTGGAAGCTGCTCCTACTAGTAACCCTAGTGGCAGTTCCTCAATGAGCTCAATATCTAGCGGCCATGTTTCCTTCCAGCGTTTTAGGCTGACTGAAAGGTTGTGGGCCCATAACCTGTTAGAATATAGAAGATGGTGTGCTCGTTTTACCATTGACGATACCCTCGTCACCCAACCACAGGCTGAAGCCTCCCTCCAAGCACCTTAACCTTGACCTGAGAATTCCTCCGGAAGCAAACCCTAGGCTAGATAGCCAAACAAAGAGTAGCGCATCTCTCACCAAGGATAGCACAACACAAAAGACTGATCAGATGTTCCAAACCCTATCCAAGAGATATCCAAGCCAATACTGAAAATAGTTGTTGCTGTAGCTGCACCTACAACCCTCCTCCAAACCTGCACACCAGACTGCAACTGCAGTGTGCACCAACTGGGAAAACTTCAATCCTGAGATGTGACAAATGAGAACTGGCGCCCTGTATTTATAGTAATCCTGCTAGTTTACTGGGGCCGACTTCTCTTTCTGGGTAGGTGTCTGTTCAAT